>OMLC01056338.1:12738-37310 GCA_900302585.1 Regalecus glesne
ATTCCTGCCAGCCTCCCGCCACTACACCAGTCTGCTATAATGATTGAGTGGAGTCCAGTGGAAGCTGAGAGAGACCCAGCTCTAGGAAGCAGGACTGCTCAATCAAATGAGCAACTCTGTGCCGAAAGGCCTGGAACACACCCCTATTCTCTGTTCTCGCAGCCTGGTTTAGACTTTGTGAAATCCTGTATTTTTCACTTGAGAGGCTTTCGATTGATTTTGATCTAGATGAGGTCTTTTTTTAAATTAAGTCCTTTTTAAAGAAAATGTAGTATACTTTAATATTTGACTCTAATACTTAATATTTCCTGTCATCTTTAGTCTCCTAAGAAAGTTGGTGATGACATTGCCAAGGCAACAGGTGATTGGAAGGGTCTGAGGATCACCGTGAAGCTGACCATCCAGAACAGGCAGGCAGCGGTGAGTAACCAGTAGATGGGAATTGTGTGATGGATCTTAGTTTTCTTCTGTCTCATTATAGAGTGATTGAAATCTAAGTCAATAAATCTGGATTCAAGTTTGTGTTTTTGTACTGCAAAGGCAAACCTAATTGATAGGCTAGCCCAACATTAGCTTTTTTATATACCAACAATATTTACATGCCAGACTTGTAAAAGATGAGTCCAATTATGATTTAGCCAGAGCCATAAAGACAGTGACAGTAAACACCACCATATTTGTATACCTAATAATCCCACTATTAATAAGACATTTAGGCTCATCTTTATTAGTCCTTTCATAAGGAAAGGTTGAGAAATTAACATTCATTATAGGATGGTGACCAAGCAGGTAAACATTAATTGTTCATCTCAATCAGATAAGACAGTCGAATAAGTTCAGAAAATTGGCTCTCTACTGTAATGTGGCCTTTAAGACCAGGGAATGATGACGTTTCAGTTGTAGCTATGAGTTAGTTACCTGGGTCTAACCTTTGGTGAAGCCAACCTCAGGGTAGACTGTCACCAACATTATATTACATTGCACTAAACCACAGCAGCGTTCATGGTTCACAGAAAGATTTCATCAGAAATACTGGGTCACATGATTCCACCGTGACTGGATTCAGGCATGCTGACTTGTTTTGTCGTTTCAGATTGAGGTGGTTCCTTCTGCGTCTGCCCTGATCATCAAGGCCCTGAAGGAGCCCCCCCGTGACAGAAAGAAGGTCAAAAATAGTAAGTCATTGTCTGGCATTTTAGATTTGATCACATCCTGGTGAAATATGAAAAGTCAAATTTCTTCATTAAACTATTATCAGATTAATACTTGGATCAAGTCATCATTAAGTTGTGTAGCAAAATTGGTCCTACCAAGAATCTGAACAGTCTTTCCCTCAACCCTCCTAATCTTAATATATCTCTGAATAGCAAAATTTGATATTTGGATACATTTTAATGATGGAGGTTTGTCATGTTTTTAGTTTGACTAATTCTAAGACCTTTTGTTCATGTCTTGTAAAAAAACCCCTACCTCTGTTGTGTCTAAGCCTTATAGACTGTCAAAGCAGAACATGCTCTGCAGAGATATTTGAGTACTTGTCATTTCATTTATTTCCAGTTAAACACAGTGGAAGTGTGCAATTCGATGAGATTGTAGGCATTGCCCGTGTCATGAGGCATCGCTCCATTGCAAGGGAACTCTCTGGTGAGTATTTTCGTAAAAAAGACCATTGCATTTAATTTGTTGATAAAAGAGCTTGTTTGAAGCTCTAGTAGAGCCTGTGTCAAAAATCAATTCTCCATTGAGATTCTACTTCCCCAAGTCAACTTTCCAGTCTCCCAAATCCCATTTGTAGTCAATATCCATCGTCTACCGCTTATCCGGTGTCGGGTCGCGGAGGTAGCAGATTTCAGCCGGGACCTCCAAGCTTTCCTTTCCCTTGCAACATCCACTAGCTCTGATTGGGGGATCTCAAGGCGTTCCCAGGCCAGTGTGGAGATATCAATATATTGGATATAAAACCATGTCAGATGCGGGCTTGGACCTAATTGGACTGTGATCATTTCTTAGTCCATCGGCATTTGGTTGTAGGTTTATTTGGGGAGGAGGCTCTCTTAAGCATCTGAGATGAACAATTTGTCACTGAAATTTTCTTTTCTGACCTCAATGTGATGAGACACTGCTAATTATAGATGCTCGTCTGTTGTGTCTTGAGTTTACAAAAGGTTTTGCAGCTTGTCAGAAATGATCACTGTGGTAATTGTTTGTCAGCTATATTTAATAGTTGGATGGATCCCAATTTACTGAATGTATAAATTGTAGTTCCACATAACATATTAACTGAATTTATCCTCTCCCCCTAAGCTATCATATTTGTTGGGTCATATCAGAATAAATTGACTGCTGGTATCCATTGTATATTTTTGGTTCCTGCTATAAATAATCAAATTTGTCAGCCTCCCGCCACTTTACCTGTCTGACAGTGTGACAGAGTACAGTCCAGTGGAGGCTTAGATAGACCCAGCTCTAGGAAGCAGAGCTGCTCACACTTATGGGTAACTCTGTGCCGAAAGGTCTGGAACACCAAGTTAAAATAAGCCATAAGACTGTTGTATTTAAAAGTTTACCAAGATTGCCAAAAAGATAAATTGCTAAGAAGCAATGTTGTCACCAACTGGACCGTTTTCATTTATTCATGGTACTGTAGAGCAACTCTAATACTTGGAAATTAATTGAACTGTCATGAAAAACTGAGAACTCTATTTTCTGAAAGCTGTTTTCTCTTCCACTAGGAACCATTAAGGAGATCCTGGGAACTGCTCAGTCTGTAGGCTGCACCATCGATGGCCGCCTTCCCCATGATGTAATTGATGACATCAATAGTGGGAAACTTGAATGCCCATCTGAATAAATTGACAATAAAATTTTCTAAAAATGAGATTCGGAATTCCCGTTTGTGTTGGTTTCTTCTTCTAGAACGGTCAGGCAGTTGGGGTTTCCACAGATACTTAAAGTTTAATTTCATACAAATCTTTACTGAAAATTCCAGCCAGTTACAGAACTCTGTAAAAACTAAACAGTCAAGGCCATATGCATGAGTCATAAGAGCATAGCCTATAGCATGCCACTAAAACTACTTCCTGGACAACAATTAGCCAGTGTTACATTTCAAATGAAAGCAACCGAAACAACTGGCTGAATTGATCACACGGCATAAACAAGTGCTCAAAATGAAATATTGTATTCCCATTTATGTTCGCTTCTTGTAGAATGGTCAGGCAGTTGGGGTTTTCACAGATACTTAGTTTAATTTCAAAAACTAAACAGTCAAGACCGTATGCTTGAGTCATAAGAGCATAGCCTATAACATGCCACTAAAACTACTTCCTGGACTATAACTCACCAGTGTTATATTTCCAAAGAAACTTCGATCCAAACAACTTGCTAAACTAATCACCCTGCATTAACAAGGGCTGGCTAGTTACTGATACTACAGTTTATGTACTCTGCACCTTGTCAAATAGGGGATTCCTTTGCGGTCATAAGACTTTGATAAATATTTAGTAATGCTCAATTTCCTGATAATGTTGGTTCAGAGCATTTAATCACCAAAAACAAATTGAATGTGCTACTCTTTTTAGGAAACCTAGCCTTACAGAAAAACAGCACATTCAAACTATCAAATGTGATGTATAATATACACCCTAAATCTGGGTGGATTACAAAATTTATCAAAAGATAAAAAATACAGCAGATTTAAAGAGCCAGAGATATACATTTGGTCATTTCAGTGCAACTGGGTTTCATATTTTAGCACTGGTAGTTTTGGAGGGTCTTTAATCAATACAATGCTTATGTCTTATGAGGAAACCGCTGAAATGGAGTTGAACTTATTTAAGGTTAGTCGTGTAAACTTGTTCCATTTAACCGCCAGCAAACTCCAACTTGAGCAGTAGCAGTACATCAGTGAGGATCTCATCGGAAAAGACAGCGCTGCACATCTCTCCTCCCATGCCTTAATTCTCTACTTCTTCTTCTTCAGCTTCATTGTCCCCTTCAGGGTCCTCCTCCATGCGTTCTTCTTCCTCATCTTCTTCCTCTCGATTCTTCTCCTTTTCTTTACGTTTCTGTTCAGACACCTCCTTCTTCCCCCTCTGCTCCTTCTTGTAAACTGGCACACAACATGAAGAGTAAGGTCAATTTTATTTGTATAGGAAATTATTACTGCACATTTTACAATTCCACATGTCTAAAACTAGACCCTCTTTAGAATCTAAGACTTAATCTTTAATAATAATATTAATAATGATTGCCTTATCAGTCCCGCAAGGAGAAATTTGGATTTCTCTGCATTTTTGACCCAACTTATTGTATAGGAGCAGTGAGCTGCCAACATATGGCACTCGGGGAGCAGTTAGGAATTAAGTGCCTTGCTCAAAGACACCTCGGCATGCTATATGCATGAACAGGGATCAATCCTGCAACCTTGCCAGACGACTGCTTTACCCACTGAGCTATGCCGCCCCATTATTTCCAAACTCAAAGCTAAACAGAATTGACAGTGGAATAGTTAAAATTGTTTACTTGTCCATAAAGAGCTTCAATACATTTGCTTTGCTGAATACCCTATGTCTACAGATTAAAGACACTATAAAAAAGCTTACATCCGCCCTTGAGCCTCAATGCTCCAACTAAATCTGTGCCCACCCTAATGTGGAGACCAATTGTGACTGTAAAACGGCCCTTGTGTTTCAAGAAAGACCGTCCTAATGACACCTAAAGTACAGAAAAACCTTAATTACAGAATAAAAAAATCACTGTTGACTATGAGGGAAGACTTGAATCTGTCAAGACTGAAGTGATTTGATTCTACAGCCATGATGTCAATTAGAAAGTTGTTTATTTAATCAGCTATTTATTTATTTGAAACCTGATGGAAACACAATTCATGGTAAAGGAAAGACTAAGTCTCAACAGCATGGTAAAAGATACATTTCAAGAGCCGATAGAGAGCCAAGTTTAAAAAAGGTTTCACCGACTTCTGCTAGTTTACTCTTAAAACCCTGAAAACAGCTCAGCAAAAACATACCCTCCAATGCTTCTTTTAAGGGCTCCAAGAATCGTTCAAACTCCATTTCCTCTATTGCAGCCATAACATCGCCTGCATTCAAAGTTTTCCTCTTGGCCTTCATAGCAAAGTTGTTAGCACTGTCAAAAGTAAAAAGTCAAAATAAGGTACAATATGTCCAACTAAGAAATGAGTTACTTATCCACTTTTTTTTCAAGCTCGATAATCCAGGTAGTCAACTAAATCAAAATAGTTGCCCTGATGACCTGATGCAGATATTTTGGCTCTATCCAAAATTTGTTCCACAGTTTAACCACTGTCAGTATTAACAGAACTTTCCCAAAGCCCTCACAGTGCAGATGGTTATATTGCCCTGTTAAGTGTTATAATCAAAAATGGTGAGTTGTACCAAACAACTTTAGCTGATTCCAGGGGTATGCACATGGAAGGAATGAGAAGCTACTTTATTTGGTCATTGTAGACTTACAATGAAATGTGGCCTCTGCATTTAACCCATCCCATGGGAGCAGTAGCAGATAGGGGCTCCGCGTCTGGTTTTAATAATATGGCTGAACGGTGTATTCTTATGCTATTTGTTTTGATACACTAATTGGAACGTGATGCTGGAAAACTAAGGCATTTGGATGTTCTATCAACCTCTCGGGTTGGGTTGGCAAGTGCTTCTCTTAAAGCTTATAAATATGACAAACGCCAAGTTACATGAGCATGCTTGGGGGAAAAACATTGATAGGTGGACGTAGACTCACCAGGAGGTTGCATACAGTACAAAGACACTTGCAGCTTGCGATATGGCTCTCCTCGCCTCTTTTGAAACATTCACCCCATCAGGAAGCTGTGGACAACGGACATTTGTGATGAAATTACAACGATGGGGCAGTTTAACAAATAGGTTCATGGGTCGTAAGTAATTGTCTGTGACATGGATGTCGTAGAGCTGTTCATAGAGCCGACAGACCTCGTCTGTCTGGAATCCTTCACTCACCGCCTCTTTTATGATCCGGGTGATAACTGCGTTAGGAAGGTTGAGGTCCTCTGGTCTTTCGGCCATGTCGCAGGTAGCAAGATATGTCTGTCGTGTAGATTTATGTCCCTCTGGGTTGACCCCTATCTCGAAGAGAGATTTCGATGAGCGCAGTCAGTTAGCCTGGGCTACTGTAGAGCACAACAATATGTCTAGTTTACTAAGCTAACGGAGCTAAGTTAGGTTGCGTTTTGTGGATTACTACACAAACAGATACCGACTCGTTCTGTAACTTAAGATACTATCCGTTGTGTAAACTATTCACATGGTGGTGAAAACACGGACGGCGCATTGACGTTCTTGTTTTGAAAGGTTTCCCGCGAAGCTTCCAACCGCGTGGCATTACCTTTGACCTTAGACCTCTGACGTCAGACGTACGACACGGTGTTCTTCGTTTCTGCTTTTCTTTTCTTCTTCATCCAATGTTAGTTTAAAAACACATCTGCTTTTTCAGGTTCATCAGTCGCTGATAAATAATGATTTGGTGCATATCTGCCATCCACTATTGCGAAGTGTGGGGTAGAGGAATCAAATAGAACTGAATGAGTTCATCAGGACTCTTACATTTAGAGAGCCCCGGCCTCGTGCTGGATCACGTTGACGTAAACACTGTGCGCAGTCAATTGACTGACCTTTCCCCGTTACGTCATTTACCTCCTTGCGCGCAAGGAATTCTGGTCCGGGTAGTCATGGTGAGCGACAATTGTTGTTTTTCCAATTGACTTGCAGCAAGCTACAGTGTCAACGATTCACGCAAAAGAAGATATTTCCACCAAAAAAATCCACCGTAGTTTTTCTCAAAACTCTTGCACGGGTCTAGATTTTACTTTTCAACATTCGGAATGTACTCGTGTTTGTTTCAAACCTTTATCCAGATGACCTGATGCAACTATTTTGAATGTTTAGGCCAAAGCTGCTTTTCTTTTGATTTTCCATCAGGGGAATTATAGAACGATTGTTCTTTATCTCTCTTGTTGTCGCTGAACCAGTTCCAAACACATGTGTAGCTTCCATATCTTCTAGTCTGCATCCTTTGTGAACTAGGCCCATCTACTTGATCAACTTCAATCAGCAACTATCCAGCAACTCTTCATTACCACCCAGTTCCTATCTTAAATCCTCCCTAAAATCTAAACAGGAGTCTTGCTTCTTCAACTTCCACCATTTGATCCTTGGCTCTGTCTTCCTTCTCTTCCGGATTTCGGTCTTAAAATTCATCCAACAGACCACCATCCGATGCTGCCTAGCAATATTCCCTGCCATCACCTTTCTGTAGCCAATCCCTTTCGGATTGAGCCTCCTGCTCAAGAAATGATGGATTACGTTAATATAGTGCTTTGTCAATACATCCAAAGAACTTCACATTGGAGGGGTGAAACTTGCCTCAACTGCCATCATTGTGTAGCACCCACCTGGGTAACACACAGCAGCCATTTTGGATCAGAACACTGACTACACATTAGTTTTAGGAATAAAGGAAGGAACCATTGACAGGAATGATTAGATGGCCAGATGGATATAGCAAGGATGGAGGCCTTGCCAGGACACCAGAGCTCCCCTTATATTTGCAATAAGGGACATGCAATCTTTCAGGACCATGGAGATTCTAGATCCCTGTTTAACGTCTCTTCTACAGGACAGCATCTCCTAACGCACAATGTCCCCAGTCACTACAGTGTAGCATCGGATTTAAAAAAAAACTAAGACCAAAGGGAAGACTGCTTTCTACTGGCGCACCAACACCACTTCCAAGATCTATTCAGCTTTTCCTTGAAGGTCTCCCATTCAAATATTAGCTAAGTTCATACCTGTTTAGCTTCAGTCATTCAGCAGAATGAGGGTACATGTTGGCATGGCTGCCAGTATATAGTCCGCATATAGTCCACCCATGTGCACCTTCCTCCTCTCATAGGCATCCCCCTGTGTTCCTCTCTTCTCAAAATATGTGTTAAACAGTAGCTTCCAGCCTTTTCACCAAATTCCCCACCATCTGTCCTCCCACATTCCTGTCCTTACCCCATACCTACCCACCACCTCTTCATCATCTCTGTTCCTTTCACCCACATGCCTGTTGAAGTCCTTTCCAATCACCACTCTCTCCTCCAAGGGCACTCTCCACCACCACTCCATCTAATTCACTCCAGACTTCTTTCTTTATCAGCTCACAGCTGCCCTGCAAGGGCATAGGCTCTGATAACATTCATTATCAGGCCTTCAAATTCCAGCTTCATCCTCGTCACTCTGTCACAAAAGGGGGAACCAGTTCATCTGGATACATTATATCGAGAGAAACGTCTCATCACTCATACAGGTGACATCTTCAGTCTGAGCCCGACTGTAGATGGTAAATTGACTTATTTCTATGTGGTGTTTTTCTGGTCTAGCGGCCACTCTACATGATATGCCTCACATTTAAGGCTGGATGGAAGAATAAGGTCAGATGCCCTCACCTGGTGTCCCATGGTGGGATCAAACCCACTACGCCTGACTTGGAGGTGCGTGCCCTCCTGCTGACTCCCCTTTGTAATGCTCCTGACAGCATCAAGTCAATTCTAATTGTGTAGCCCATTATCATGAATTGCAGATTTGCCTCAGGCTTTACAATAACACATCCTGTCCTGGCATCAAAGAAGCACTGTATAAGAACAAGTCCATATCCCATTTATCCCTGTCTCAATAAATGAGATTATTATTATATATATATTTTGTAATTCTATTATAATTATTTTATACACTCTCAGTGTTGTATTCTGCAAACTGTGTTTTATTCTGTATACACATGCATTACACGTCTGTTTGTCTTGGGGGGAGAGATCCCTCTTCTGTTGCTCTCTTCCTCTTTTTCTCAGTGTTAAAGGTTTTTAAGAGAGTTGTTCTTTATCTATTGTGAGGGTCTAAAGACAGGACGCTGTCCTTGTGTAAAACCCACAGAGGCACATTTTTAATCTGTGATAATGGGCAACACAAATAAAACTGACTTGATGCTGTTAGGAGTATTACGATTCTCTCCAAATTATGATTTTTCTTTACAACCAGAAAACTGTATCAAGAAGAAAAGTTTTGCTCAACATTTAGGTGCAGCATAGCTCGAGGTAGGGTGGTTATCGAGTAATCCTAAGATTGGTGGTCCGATCCCCAGTTCTTTCAGAAAGCATGTTGAGGTGTCCTTGAGCAAGACACTGAACCCCCAACTGCTTGGGAAAAGAGATGAATATAAGTATGGAGGCTAAATTGGTCATATTTACACTCTAAATATCCATTCACATGCACTCTCCCTATATGGAGTATTATTATGATTTTTATTATCAAATCTCAAAGACATATTTACAATTTATCTTTTTTAGAACAAACGTTTCCTGACAGGTGACTTTGGTGTAGGTAATTATGTTTATTCTGTGGCTTCAAGTTTAAATGTGTTCCAACCGGTCCCCCTCCTACAATTTAAAAAAAAGAAAAAGAAAAACATGCTTCGGCCTTTAAATCGAGGCACGTAGATTTAACTTATTTCATAGGCTGCCCTCATTGCTAAGATTAGGAAGGCCGAGAAGACGTCCAGGGTGAACAGCGTTGCACCTCGGTCGGAGGAAAGTGTGCGGATTTCTGTCGCCAACTGAACTTAACTGTGGATTCCCTAGGACGGTATCTAATCCAGTTCAGTTCGGCTCGGTTCTGCGGTCTGTAGCAAGAACCCCGTCCTTCCCGTCGCTGTCGGATCCGTTCAGGAAGCGTAAAGAGGTTTGTTTATGCAGCACTACTTTTTGTGTACATCCGAGATTATTTTGTTTTCACTATGTAAACGAACAGACGGCAGCCAAGTTCTCCAAAACATATCCAGACTCGGCTGAGGCGCCGGAACCGGACCGACTTAGGTTTGTGTCCTTTCAGCGTTGGACTTCAACCGACTCTTAAAGAGCAGAAGGGCTGCGTGTTTGTCGGATCTATTTTATCCTGGACGGCGGTACTGCGCCTTTCTCTCTCTCACTCCTCAGCTGGCCGCCATCTTGAATTTTAATGTTAAATTCTGAAAAAAAAATGTGTTTCCTGTGATATTTTCGTTGGTGGTGTCGTGACAGATTTGGATTTGTTAAAGGATACATTTTATTCTCGTTTTCTCCCCATAAGAAATGCGAGGTGAGTGTTCTTTGTTTGGTTCTACCACATATTTTCCACACAGCGTCCCAGCTCTTAGTTAAACATAACATCAATAACGACATGCCCATTATTCTCTTATACGCTTTAAATTGGATAGCAAATATGCAGCGAGTCGGGTCTCAGCTATCTTCACTTTGTTTACTACATGGCGGAGTGACCATCAAACTAAACCTGGCCGTCCGCTCCGGTTCGTCCCCGCGGTCGGTCGGCTGTGCCGGGGGGAAGTTTCATTCCCTGTCGTCTAAACTGGATTTATTTCCCGAGTGGTGTTTTGTTGAAGTCAGCTATGTCCATAACGGGGGGGCATTAAGTGTGTGGCGTCTTTTTGGATCAAGTATCACGCTGGACTATAATGGACGATAAACCAGGCTGTTTGATGTCTTTGCTAGTGCTAGCTGTGGACCAACACGCCATTAGCAGACGAAGCTAGCGTCTAACTGCCTTCACCAGCGGAACGCTGTTGGCAATTGTGGCTACCGAACTGCATCCTACCATAAGCCTTTCCTTACAAAGAGCACATCAAACTGATCATACATACTACTATTAAGGCTTGAGGATCACGCTGGAAGACGTGATGTTCGATATTGAGATAACAAATATGTGCTTTGAAAGTAGATGGTGATTAGCCCACGTTTGGGTCTCTGTTGACCTGGGAACAAACGCTAGCTCTGTGATGCTACACGGTGTTACAGTTAGACTGATTAGCTGCATGCTAACGTTAGCTTCATGATGGTACAGTCAAACAGGTTAGCTACATGCTAACGGAGAGAACCGGTAAAGACGGCAGTTGTGCCGGCAGAGGCCCTGACCGGCCCGGCCTTCCGGAGTTCTGCAGCTCTCCGTTCGCCGTTTAGCTCGTCTGTTTTATTGTGGCCCATCAACATCAAATTTCAAGGCAGAGATAGAGCGCATGTTCGAGAGGCCACAGTGGGGGTTCGGTCTCTGTGGTTTCATTGCTTTTCTCATCTGTCGTGTGAATGTGGAGAGGTGAGCAGACGGCATGGATGATAGTGCTCAGGATGATGCTACAGCATTTGACAGCGAGCCAAGGCGTAGTTTTCAGGTTAACTCTAGGTGGCGGTGCGGGGCCATGGAAAATGAACGTCGTGAACGTTATTTGGTATTCACTCAGGAGGGATTTAAACGCCACCAGCTGTCTGATGAACAGACCAATGCTGTCTTGTGGACATAACATTTTATTCATCCGTCAAGAAATATTCACCAAGCACATCGAGTGTCCCCCAGAAACACCTCCGGATGTCTCTTACATCAGCAATAGAAAGATCGTGAATAAAATGACCAGATGCAGCTTCTGGTTGTGGTGATGATCACTGTTAAACTTGACATGGAGGGCTAGGAATTTGATTGTTTCCAGCAAAAAATATTATTCAATGTTGAAATTTAAACTTGTACTGCTAATTTTAGCAGACAAGTTTGTTTTTAAATGTCTCTCCTGCTTTCACCGTTGCTGCTCTGTAAAACTGCAACGCCCCCCTTGTGGGACTAATAAAGGAATGCCTTATTTGATCTTAATTGGTTATTAACTCTTCATGTTCACAAATTTACACCAAAGTGTTGACTTGTATCACTGATCATCAAGTAGCTCCACTGGAGAGCACAGTGGTGAAGTCTCTTGGAACTCCTTTTTTTCCTACATTTTCCCATTAGCACAGCATGCGAGATTGAAACTGAGACCTTTCATTCATTGAACTGCTCTATGCATTTTTCCATATTGGAATAAAGATAAGCCTTGGCAGGTGAACAGGTGGACATTGGTTTCCATTCTGTGATTATGCCTCATTGGTTAAAGTTCACTGTTTATGTGTGCTGTAATTCTAAACTCATTGCCCAGTCAAGACTAGTTATGGGGGAATAAGAAGAAGCTTTATAAATTTTACATTGTTCATACAGACAAATAAATGTGTTATCTGCATTGAAAAATAAAAATAGATACCCTTATCAGTCCCATGAGGGGAAGTTTGGAATTCTATGCATTTTAACCCATCCAACTGTACTGGAGCAGTGAGCAGCTGCAGTGCCTGGGGACCAACTCAAGTTCTATTTCTTATTACCTTGGTCTGGGGCACAGGCAGGAGTATTAACACTAACATGCATGTCTTTTTGATGGTGGGAGGAAATTAGAGCACCCGGATGAACCCCTTATTGGGGCTAAGTAAATTTGAGACATTCATGGTAAAGTGCTTTGAGTAATCCCTGGACTAGAAAAGTGCCATATAAAAACAAGTCCATTCACCATTTACTCAGACACAGGGAGAACATGCAAACTCCACACAGCAAGGACCTGGAATTTGAACCCAGGACTTTTTTGTTGTGAGACAACATTGCTAAGGGCTGCACCTCTATGCTGCCCCTTGCTTTCTCTAAACATGAGATTAGTAATAAAAATACAACAGTTTTATTGTTGTAACGTGGTGTTAGGACTGGTGCAGCATACAGGGATTTTGTCTGGTTCAATGCTTTGTGTGTTCTTAATTGATCAGAGCCTTTCCAAGCTGCGGTAACAACCACCAGGTGGCGATGTCACTTCGTCTCAATATAAATGTCAGGATTAATTAGACATTACTTCAACTTTTGATTTATCACATGTAATTGGTGAGAAGATGTTGATTTTTTTTTTAGCCTTTGACATGTTTTTCTTAATAACCCTTCTCTTCTATTTCAACCTTATTGAACTTAATTTTCTTCCTGTCTTTACATTCATTTTTCAGAGCAATGGCACATGAGTATTAGATTGAAGTGTCTGAACTATGTGGAGTTGTTGCTAATGACAAAGTTGCAGGTCTACCTGAAATGATTGCTGTCTTTGTTATCTATATGCAGCCTCCAGATAGACCCCAGTCTTCCCCCACTCCAGAGTGGTCCTTCAACTGGGAGACTAAATGCACCTGGACCCGGGGTCTTGTGGGCATGAAGTGGCTGGGCGAATCCAAGAACATGGTCCTAAATGGCAGACGACAAGGCAGCAAGTTTAGTAGTGACCAGCCTTTGAACCAGAGCCGCTCTCCGCACCCACAGCGAGCGTCCCTGCGCCCCAGCAGCCGCAGATGTAGCCGCCGTATGTTAATCCTTTTTTTATTTTGATTTATCAATCTTAATTCATAAAGTGTGTTTAGTTCATAAAATGCTATGTATGTGTGTGTGTGTGAGCACACACCTGTGTTTTTTGGACATTAACAAATATCTCAAGTAAATATATCAAAAGTAAGAAATAGTTATTCAGTAAAATGGAAGGGAACACCAGCAGTTAGTCAGAATCTGTTTGATCTTTGTTCCTTGGTATTTGAGTTGGACACTCAGATTTAATAAAATCGATGCATATCCATCTATCGATCATCAACTGCTTATCCAAACTCAGGTTGCGGGGAACTGGAGGCTGTCTCAGTCATCATTGGGCAAAAGGCACGGAATCACCGTGGGCAGGTTGCCTGTCTATTATAGGGAAAATCCATTAATATCTAAAAAAAAAGGTCCGATTGAATTAAATAAATTCTATATCTGTATGTGGGAGATATTTAACACATTTTGAAAATAATTTCATCTCAATTAAAATAAACCATGCTTCTATATCTGTGGATGATATACACATAGTACCACCCACCTGCACAGGGAGTCAAGATTCAAGAACTTTGTCAAAATGAAAGCAAAATTAAATTGCAAATAAAAAACCACCAATCACAGGAACACAAAGCTGCTGTGTCTTGTTCACTGCCATTTGGTTCAACCAATCAATTATCAATATCATGGATGTCATGTTTTTGCAGGGTTTTCTGCGGCCACCCTGGAGGCAGAGAGACGTTATGTGCCCTCCTCTGGTATGACCGCCAAAGAGCTGTGTGAGAATGATGACCTGACCACCAGTCTCATACTGGACCCATATCTGGGTTTTCAGACTCACAAGATGAACACTAGGTCAGTCTGGGTTTGATGTGGGAAGGATAAAGAGAGACTTAACTGCAGAGGCCTTGGATGAAACTGAACCTCACATTCGATGGGTAGATTTGAAAATGAATTGTGCCTTTCTTGGCTCTACAGGTTTCGACCAATCAAAGGCAGGCAGGAGGAGCTTAAAGAGATCATTGAGCGCTTTAAGAAACATGACAACTTGGAGAAGGCTTTCAGAGCACTGACATCCGGGGACTGGTCACGCCACCATTTCCTTCACAAGACAAAAAGCCAAGAGAAGCTTTTCAAACAGCATGTGAGTTGTCACTACTAGTTAAGCTAAAGTATTGTTTTTGCCGTACTCATAAACTTTCCAATTATTTCTGCTCTGTGCTATGACAAGAAAAAAATCATTACCACTATGAGCAGAACCTTAATTTTCATACCCAGTTTCTGTTGATTGAATCCCTTAACTCCTCTGAATTATTTCCAGGTGTTTGTCTACCTGCGGATGTTTGCCACTGACAGCGGCTTTGAGATTCTCCCCTGTAATCGCTACTCATCAGAACAGAATGGAGCTAAAATAGTGGCAACAAAAGAGTGGTGAGAACATGAAACTCATCTCTCATATCACTTCTACACTGACTACGTCCTGTCATATGTTCAGGTTTATTACTCTTTACCTCCTTATCCACTTCCTTACACATACCCACAAGGATATTATAATGTTTGAAATTAGAAAAAAAGTGTTTTACATTTGTAAAGGATTACCTATCCAAGAGTAGTTATTTCAATGACAATTTGTGAATAATCGATTGCAAATAATCACAAACGTGTATCGTCTCTAATATACAGTGATGTGGTCTCTGTCATTCAATGGTGCAGTCTCCATCATACAGCTTGTTGAAATACTAGTACACCATAGCTACAGTTTGTAACTCCATTATTCCTATGTCCTGATGATTAAAATCCCTCCATATCTTCATAAGGGGTCTTATCATCTTTAATTCTCAGATGCATTTAAATAGATGATTACCATTATTTGTTTACTTATTAGAATTTTCTATGTATATTTTTAATGTGACTAAGTGATGGGCAGATGGCTTCTATGAAACACCAGTATGTGAATAAATTGTCTCCTGTTGAGATTGTGTCTAATGTATTGCAGGAAGAGAAATGATAAGATCGAGTATCTGGTGGGCTGTATCGCAGAGCTTTCAGAGAGTGAAGAAAACATGTTGCTCCGCCATGGGGAGAACGACTTCAGCGTTATGTATTCCACGCGAAAAAACTGCGCTCAATTGTGGCTGGGTCCTGCTGCCTTCATCAATCATGGTACCATTCATACTTTGTCTTATGTCTGTTGAGAAACAGCCTTAATCTGATATGTGATGTCTAGGTGAGGTGTGTGTGTGTGTGTGGGCTCATCTTAATCTCAGATATTGAGTTGATTACTGACTTTTTTCTCTTTAATCTTTTTGTTTTCAGATTGTCGACCAAATTGCAAGGTAAGTGTCATTAAAAATAAGGATTTACATTTAGCCTTATTTAGCTCTTACTCAAGTAAATGTTGAGGATGTTGCTTTTTCAGTTTGTGTCAACAGGACGAGACACTGCTTGTGTTAAGGTGCTGAGAGACATTGAACCAGGAGAAGAAATCTCTTGTTATTACGGAGATGGGTTTTTTGGCGAAAACAATGAATTTTGTGAATGCTATACATGCGAGCGGTAGGTGCTGGTTTTCATTTGAAACAATGAAAAATACCCCAGATTCACTGGATGTAGAAGATCGTCATCAAAAATGTTTTTGTCTAGAATATCAAATATTGGTTTCTTTGTTGAAACATTTCTTTTTTTTAACCATATTTGGAAATTCCTGCTTTTTTTCAATACTCAGCCCTAATTTTACGGTCAAGTTGATAATTGGTTTTGGTTTTGCAGACGAGGCACCGGGGCTTTCAAATCCAAAGCTGGCCTGCCAGTAGAGCTTCCAGTAATCAACAGCAAGTACGGGTTAAGGGAGACAGACAAGCGGCTGAACAGGTTGAAGAAGCTCGGGGAGGGAAGCAGGAGTTCTGATAATCACTCTGTGGGCTCGCACACGGATGGAGACTCTCAGGAAATGCCAAAAACTCATTCATGTAAGAGTCCTCTCAAACCTAGCTTTTTAATCTAAGGTGTCTTCACAGCAGAAACTATGGGTTCAGAAACACTTCACTCTAATGCAAAACATCTGGATTTGACAGGTTAAAATCTGTCACTTAAACTTAAATGACCTACTCGAGGAATAGGAAGCTGACTTCAAAGTGTGATCCTGTAGACAGCCTTTAACAGTTTTTCAACTGTTGATGAGAATTTATTGATTCGGATTCCATTATCAAATATGTTAAAAACATTTTTAAAGTTAAATTATGACCTAATAGATGTGATTGAAAAGCCTGTATAATGGAGGGATTTATGAAATTCAGGATTTGAATTTATTTAATCCAATTGTTACCAGAAAAGGACAGAAAGCAAGACTACGGGATGTGAACAATAAGATGATATTTCTAGACATAATCTCTAAGCTGTTTTGGTAGGTTAGAGGTGAAGCTACCTACTTTTTGTCTATTCAAAAATGCTATATAGAGCCATTTGGTTAAGAAGCCTCTGTCATACCATGTTTCAGGACCACATTTTTCTTTTTTTCTTCATGAAATATGACATCATAAGGTTTGAGAAAAGATGGAAAAATATGGAAGGAAATCCTCAAGTCTCAAGTCAAATGTGTCATGTTTGGGTATAGGAAGCATGTTTACAGTCCAACACCAGTTCAATTTGATGCTAGGTTTATGCAAAATTAAGTCAGAATACAGATGGTCAACACAGTGTTGTCACAATAATTGAAGCATCTCCAGGTGAAGTGGTTGGATGACTACTAGTTATAACTTGTTTATTATTTTTCTTATGGAATTAACTTTTTTTCACCTAAAGCCAGGTAAAACTCAATAGTCGATTTACAGTGGGCCTCGTGTATTTTGTCTTTTTCTTTGCCAGTTTGGAAAATAGTTTCAAGAACATTGCGATGCCCAAGGGCATCACCAACATTAATTGACAATATTAGCTTATAGCCAGTAAGCTAACATTAAGCATTTGCTATCCCGATTAATTGGCTTCATCTATGATGTCTTTCATATTACAAAGCTGTTCTGATAACTAGCTGTGACGTAGCCATATCAAATGGGATTACATGTAATATAATGACACTTTTTTTGTCTTTGAGTGATGTTTCTAAATTCTAACAAAGTTGCTCTGTGTAATGTGGGTTGCATAAGGGTCTTGTACAGTGCTTTGAGTGGTTGCTACACCAGAACAGTGCTATATAAAAATGAGCCCATTTACTGCACTTGCATTTCCATGTATAATGCTTTGCGTTACATGGCTTTTAACACACAATGTGTTCTAAGTCTGTTGACATGGACTAAGATGACTCATTTGGAGTTCTCTAGATGTTGAAAGAATCAGAAGCCCGAAGGAGGAACCTTACTTGCCATGAAGAACTTAAATCGGATCATCTGAATTAGTAAAAGATTTAAAGGCTTTGTAGACGTTGTAATTTGAGAATTTGCATTAATTGATTTCATTATCTTTTCTCTTCAGCTGTAAGGAAAAGAACTTCCCCTGGTATGAAGTTCAGTAAAACCAGGACTCCAACCAGACAGACTCTTTCCAGAGCGTTCACTTCTACCTCACCTTCTAAACAAGGTCATATTAACAATAACAGGGTACCAAAGAGACTCAAATCCCAAGCCAAGCCTTCACTAAGTAAAGTTCAGCTGCGGAGCCGCAGGAAAGGGACGGAGCCTAAGGCCTTGGCCAAAGGAGGAGCTTGTCAGCTGGGTCTCAGGGACTCCAAGGTGCTGCTGTGTAAAAGCGTCACAGTTAAGAAGGAGAAAGACGGACAGGTGGCATTGCAGCAAACAGCAGGCCAGTCAGGCTGCCTGACTCGACATGCTGCCAAGGAGAACAGTGCTCTCCAGGGCGCGGCCTCCACTTACAGAACTCGCAGGGCCACCAGGACCCTGGGAAAAGCCCAGGAATCTACAGCTGGGGTTAAGCTGGAGCCCAGTGCTCTGGAGGGTCTGAGTCCAGTGCCTGGTGGGGTGGTGATTAAAACAGAACCAGTAGACATGGACGAGTACCTTCACCATGGGCTTGGGCTTGGGCAGTCAGCGCTGGATACGGGATTCACCCAAAAAGGATCTTGCACCCGTCGCAAACGACTGACACGGCTCCGACCAGACAGGACGATCAAATGTGAGGACTCGTACGGGGAGGCTGAATTTACAGACTGTGGTAAAATGCTGCTTGGCTTCCCTGACCGGCACAGGGACTATAACGGGGTTGCCAACGGAAGCAAAGCCCTCCGAAGGGACAAGGGGAAGAAGAAGCGCCAGATCACACGCTACGACGCCCAGCTGATCCTGGAGAACAACACGGGGATCCCCAAACTGACGCTCCGCAGGCGGAGGGACAGCAGCAGCAGCAAAACCAATGACCCCGGAGAGGCCGTTGGCTCTTCTAGTGTGTCCACCCCCACAGTAAACCCTGCCTCCTCCAGTAAGATCAGCATCAAGCTTAGCAAAGACCACGATAAGGATAAGGGCAGCTCGTACGTGGCCAAACTAAATAATGGCTTCAGTCCTGGAGTTCATAACACTTCCACCAAGCTGAAGATCCAGCTGAAGAGGGAGGACGATGCTCGTAGACTCTCCCGGGCCAACGGAGACAAGGGTCAGGGTGTGGAGGCCCGTAATGGTGGGCATCGGACCCAGAAAGTGTTGGCAGACTCCTCGTCAGATGAGGACAATGAAGAGGAGGGAGAGGATGATGACTACTTCGACAACGAGTTTGAGGATGACTTCATTCCGCTCCCTCCAGCAAAGAGACTGCGACTCATTGTGGGGAAAGACTCCATAGATATTGATATCTCCTCCAGGAGGAGAGAGGACCAGTCGCTGAGGCTCAACGCCTAAGCTGTGGAGCTGACCTCTCCACCTTTGTAAATAAAGACCACTCACTAATCAACTGTCCTGTTGATGTAAAACAAGTACAGTAATTTAAATAAAAAAATACTATGAAAAATGGAAATGAAAAGTTTTTAACAGAAAGGGGCTGTTAACCTAAAACAAATCTCTGTTGTTCACTCAGTTAAATCCATCAGCGAGTTCATTCATTTGAGTTTGTATCTCTACCAGTGACCTCCAGTCAGTTGCTGTGGTGTTGTTACTTGTTCATACCATGCTAAAAACAAAGTGCAGCAGTTTGCTGGCAGTCCATCATGACTTCTGCTCTGTTCGTCTAGCATTACCCTGTCAAGTGAAATGAAGAGTTTGTTTAAGTTTAAGAATTCCTTTTCGGTGAATGCACTTGCTCTATTCATAATGGACATGGATATTGTAGAAAGTGTACAGTATTGTTACTCGCCCTCTGCCTTTTTGGCAGATTTTTATCAAGCTTTCTGGTTTTGTTTCTGTCTCATAGCTTGTAATTTGTACTAACCATACTTGTGTATGGGAATGTTGGTCCAGAAATCTCGCATTAAGAGTCTTTTGTTTTTTTTCTGATACAGATACCATGTTCTCATTATTCGGCCAGTTTCATTGTAAAGAACCATTGGGGTTTGATTGAGGGGCAGGTTCAACATGTAAGGTCAGTGTTCAAGAAGATGTTCAGATTTCACATTCAGGTATATATCGAAAAGCTCTTCAGTTATTCCTCTGTTTTCACAAGTTCTCTTGTGAAGGAGGTTGCTACTTTTAAAGTAGAACATTCAATGTTCTGTTAGTTAAGTTAACGGTAAATAAAAAGGACCAATTTGAATTATCGGAGCTTCTCTTTGGAGATGCCGTGTAATGATAACATGGTAAATGTGTTGGTGGTTCAAGCCTTTTCACACTCATGTTGGTACTACTTTTGTGAAGGTTGTCTGTCTGCTCTCTCCATCATTACCAAACCAGAAACATAATGTACATAAAGACTGACGACTTGGAAAACCAAAAGGCCTGGTTCAGCTCCGATGCAGCCTCGTTTATTTATTCAGTCAGTTTTGGGCCAATGGCTTTCATTGACCTTGTTAGAAGGGGAGGGGTTGTTGGTAATTAACTTTTCACCTGAGCTTAGAAATTCACATCCGTTCCTGTGGTGCTATATATGTATATATTTTTTTTAAATGCACTTGTGAGCCTTCTTCAGAAGACAGTAGTGTTGACTCCTGACAGGCCTAAAGTTTAAAATCAGCCTTTTACACAGTTAATGGCTGTCAATTTGATTGGACCGCTAGCATGCTGTCATTATAGAGATACTTGACTTTTTAATTTAGCACACTGTACGTTTGTCCGTCATAGCAGCATTAGGTGCCTTAAAGAATTATGGACATCTTTTAGACCAGATGAAGTAGGATTTGAATGAAGCAACACTAAATCTGGATTTTTTTCCCCGTTTGTGTTGAGGAGCAGCAGCTGGCAGTCTCAGTCTTTCTGTATATTATCATGTTGTGGTTGTAGAGAAGTCCTGAACTGCCAAATGGATCAAGGGATCAACTGAGATGAATGTTAATCCACTTCATTCAGTTTGTATGTACCGTTCATATCACCAGCAGCTAACACCTCGTCTGGCCCTCCATTCAACACTGTAAACTGTCCCCCGGTGTACTGTCTCTGTGCTTCTTGTCCAATAGACAGCTGTCCACTTTTTCCAGTTGATGGGTTAAAAAAAAAAAAAAAAAAGTCAAATCAAATGTGAATAGTTTGCGGACATTTTAGAGTGTTGCGTGGGTAGTGGGGAAACCTGTAAAGAGAATTAAAAATGGGCGGTGCTTCAATTGTCCAATATGTAAATCATGTCAACACATCTTGTACTTATTTAACAGTTTTGAATACTTGAAAACTATATAAAGTTTCTTTGTGTCTCTTTCGCTCTGCCTTGTTTTCAGCCATGATGGACTCGAGTCAAAATGAAGCTTTTCTTTGCTTTGTTTGCATTCATTTCAGAATGAAAAGCTTCCTCTGTGTTTCTTCCCTTTGGTGAATCCCCAAAATAGCTAAAGAAAGGCGGATACTTAAGGAAAGAAAGTTTACTTCTGGTTAAAATCCTTCCTCATTTTCCCTCCCTTCAGCCAATGGCTTAGACAGGCTTTGTTTCCCTCAAATGAGGTGTACACCACAGTCCCCCAGCTGTGAGCACATCACTCAAGCACTTGGAAATAGGGAGTGAGCCTGGAAATAAGGAAGTTCTTTATGTTCATTACAAGTACATTCAAAGTACAACCAGGTCGTTCTTCAGTATTACTGTTATCTATCAATGGTATTGTATCGGAATGAGTTGTCCATTTTATTTGTATTGCCCATTATCACAATTCAACCATTTGCCTCAGTGGACTTTACACTTACACAGGAAATGTGGACGTTGTCGTATTGTGACGAGCACTGCTGTTGTTTAACAAGAACCTGTTACCCAGCGTTTCTCGCTAAATACGCTCAGAAATATTTTGAAGTATTTGAAAACTATTTGGATTTTTCCCTTTACAGCACCAAACACTTGACTTTGGTGAACCTCAGTTGGATTGTTAAATATGGTGATTAGCACGTGCCAGCCGATGTGGTCTGTATTGATGTCACATTCATTCTCAATGATTATCAAAATGGGGTATACCATGTAGTGCGGGGGTCCATTCAGATGATTGAAAAGGGGGGCTTTGCTATTCTGTTTGGATTCTGATGAATGTTATGAGAAAGTTTAACTGATCACCCTATAAGCTGGTAGTATGAGCTGATAATTGGTAATGGTATTTATACATGAAATGTACTGTAACTGGTCCACCACTGGTGTCATCTTGCTGCAGGTGGTAATCTTGGCCCTGCTATATGATGGCTTCAGTGAGGAGGAGAAACCCAACACTTCACACTCCTCTCTCTGGACCTCCAGCACAGTCCAGTGGGATAAGCCTTAAAGACTATTGATATATCTCCTCTTCAGAAATGGGAAGCCCATTTTTACCAACAGCCTCCCATGTGTCCAGTTGCTCCTCTGGTCTTAAGTGGATGGCAGTGGGGGAGGGGGTTATTTACTAGGGTGTCTGAATATGAACATTTAATTTTCGTAATCTGCTAAAAGTGCCATTGTGTCTATGGAAGGCAGAAAGTTATGCACACACTGACAGTTGGATAAAGTTTTGGATAAAGTCTGATAAAGTCTTGAACTCCAGATTAGTTTCTATTGATCAGCACAACATGTGACATAACACATCAGGGGCAAACACAGCAGAGCAAGTTATTGTTCTGCTCTGCCAAGAATGCAGAAGAATGGCTACGGGGTCCTTTTTCTGTGACCAGTGGTCTTCTGTTGATATCACCTGTTGAGGCTTGACCATAGTCATCTACTGGTGGTCACTGGGAGTCAACCAGTTAAGCCACATTATCTACTGTCAGTCACTGGGTGTGTGCCAGTTAAACCATAGCCTTCTACTGATGGTCACTGTGAGTGTACCAGTTAAACCATAGCCTTCTACTGGTGGTCACTGGGAGTGTACCAGTTAAGCCATAGTATTTTACTGATGGTCACTGGGAATGTACCAGTTAAACCATAGCCTTCTAACTGGTGGTCACTGGGAGTGTACCAGTTAAGCCATAGTATTTTACTGGTGGTCACTGGGAGTGTACCAGTTAAACCATAGCCTACTGGTGGTCAGAGAGCAGATGGCCTGGAGGAGTCAGTGTTTGCCTTGCTCAAGGAAACATCTGGCAGGTTTTCTAACTTTTGATTGTGGTGATGAGGAAGTTTGACTCGGCCTCCAGAGTTCCATGTTAGAACACGTAGTGTCTGAACATTAATCATGGATAACCGGACTAATTATTACAGTTCTTTCCCTGGCCTCATGCTTTCCTCAGAAATATCTAGATTTGAACATAGATCATCCAGAATGTGTCTGTTGTATCTACATTTGGAGTGTTCTATCAGGAGTTATGTTGCATGTAGCTCAGTTTCTGTGTTCCAGTGTGTTTTCAAATCAGCATCCAGCTGTTGGTGAATTTTGTCAAACTTTTACATATAGAAACTGTGGCACTAATGTCTCTCAAACCTCAGCATCCACGGAGAAGGGGGTTCGGGAGGGAAACTGGAGAAATCAATCAAAGCTCTGAAGGAACAGAGAGAGATCGTCAGCTCAAGCTGAACTATCTCAAAAGCACATCCGGAGTCTGTCAGAGAGCAGCAATGGTGATAAAGGGTCTCATTTCCCTCTCTGAATAGTTCTACCTTCTCACTGCAGATGGCGCTGTTTAGCCCTGTATCATGGAGGATGAAACCTTTCTAGACCTGCAAGTAGGAAGGTTAAGAGTTTATGAACGTACAAAGATAATACTTTGGGAGCATCAACGAACAAAGGTAATATTAGTAATGTCTGCTTTGGTCAAGGATTTCCTGTTGATTTGACAGCCTTTCCATACACATCTACATCTCTACATCCATCCATCAAGCTTCAACCGCTGATCCAGAGCCGGGTCGTGACACATGGCAAACACATTAAGCAAAACAAGATAACGGAATTGGTTTAGATGAGAGCTTTACATCATTTTCTCATTTGTGAATTGTTACTGTGTATCTTCATACGCCGAGATGTTATTTGTGGGTCTTGTTGGGGTGACTGTGGTGTGCTCAGTATGTATGAACTGTGATTTTGGTTTCTGATTTGAGCTGCCATGGGGCTGGAGAGGTGAATTAGCTTGAGGCAATAAACCGGCGCAGCACTTGAAATGGTGACATTGATGTAAAAAGCTGCACATGGTCCCTTTTAAACAAACAAACTAATGATCAAATACGTGATAAAAGGTAACATTTTAATTAGGACACTCGGTCTGCCAAATATAACTTTAGTGAACAATCATCCAGACTGCAGTGTGGTTTAACATTGAAAATGGCAGACATGAAGTAATTTAATTTAGTTTCAGATAAATCCAGGGATGTTTGGAAGCCAACTGTTATTTCACCATTGTTGTGTGGTCAGACTAAGGACTGGTTTAGGGTCAGACTAAGGACTGTGTCAAAGTGAGTCAATGAACTTGCTAAGGGTTAAGAGCTCAGGGATGAGTGTTGTCACCGAGGGGTCCTCACAGACGGTGATGTGTGTGTGTGCGTGTGTGCGTGTGTGTGTTTGTGTGTGTGTGTGAGTGTGTGAGTGTGTGTGTGTGTGTGTGAACCAGTCACTCAAGGGATTTCTTTCTATCTTGGACAATCTAACCCTGTCTTATGTTTCACGCACTCATCAGCTAGGATAGAACCTGTGACATGTGGCTAAAGGGTGTGCTCTACCACTGAGCTACAGGTCTTGATCAGGGGATCCATCTTTACATGTCAAAATTAGTCCTCATGTCATGGGGGTGGACGCAAATTTAGACAGGCACATGCAGAGGGGGGAGCTACGGAGGCTTG
>OMLC01056340.1:0-10073 GCA_900302585.1 Regalecus glesne
ATATAGTGTGTATGTGTGTGTGTGTGTGTGTGTGTGTGTGTGTGTGTGTGTGTGCGCGCCTGCGCATACGCACACACACATACACACACACACACACACACACACAGTGGGACAAAAGGTTTGCTATTGTATCTTTGTTCCATAATGACGATGATTAACATGGCTGATCAGGATATCTAGGACATTAACTGGAATTAGTCGTTTTAGCTGTAGTCATGTGGATCCTTATGCCCAGGAGACCTCTGTCATCCTTGACACTGCAGGTGTTGCTCAGAGTTGTTGGAAGTTGTTTCTTCCTCCAGCCAAGGATATAAAACCGAACCACTGCTCAGCTGGTTTTACTGAAGTGTAATTTCAGAAGTGACTGTCTAAGCTAAATGGAGTTATGAGCCGTGGTAGCCCAGCAGCTAGAGTACATGCTTGGGAGTCGGGCGTTGTGGGCTCATATCCCACTGTGTAGCTCAGTAAATGTGAAGCACTCGTTATAAAGCACTCTGTATGAGAACAAGTCCATTTACCATAGATAGTGATGGTCGGAGGACAGCACGGCTCAGGGGGCAGAGCGGTCGCCTGGCAACCAGAAGGTTGCAGGTTCGATCCTGGCACCTGCTGAGACGTGTGTCCTTGAGCTAGACAGTGTTTGCCCAACTGCTCTTCCCTGTGACAGTGGCAATATGTCCAGGTTGTTCCTCCGCCTGTCTCTCTATGAGTGCTGGGATTGGCTTTGCCCGACACATCACTGGACTAGTTGATGATGGATGGAAGGATGGATGGTGACGCTTGTCTGGCAATCAGGATATCCGGTTTGATCCCCGGTCCTGCACACGGCGTGTGGAGGTGTCCTTGAGCAAGACACTGAACCCCTAACTGCTCCCTCCATGTACGTGGCTCTGGATAAGAGCGTCTGCTAAATGGCTCTAATGTGGTCTAATAGTGGTCGGGGCCTGGAGATGTCTCTACTGCACACAAACATTTCCTAGGAGTGTTTGTATTGAGAACTTGAGTGTTTGGAGAGAGGGTGTGATGTAACCTTACCTGAAAATCTGCTTAGGAATGGGAGAAACTGCTTTTTTCTCACATCAAATTTCTGGTTTAAAGGGTTGAGAGGTGGGCAGACACACGGCCTGGTGGTCTAGGACAAGGTCACATGTCTGATCCCTCTGACTACGGCCAAAATAGGTCATGACAAGTCCAGCTACAGCCATGTTCTGTCAGAGACGCTGAACCCCAGCCAAATCAGTCTCTGCATGTTGATCTGGAGGGTGAGGCAAGTGGTAAAACGTGAAGTGAAACAATACAAGTTGAGTCATTCACCCACCCACTCATCCATCCATGGCCAACGTTGATCTGAAGTCTGGCCATGGGGAAAGAAAGAAAGAAGGAAAGGATTCCCTTATCAGTCCCACAAGGGGAAATGTGGATTTCTCTGCATTTTTAACCCATCCTATTATATAGGAGCAGTGAGCTGCCACCAGGTGGCGCTCGGGGAGCAGTTAGGGGTTAAGTGTCTTGCTCAAGGACACCTCCACATGCTGTATGCAGGACCGGGGATCGAACCTGCAACCTTCCGGTTGCCAGGTGATCGATCTACCCACTGAGCTATGCTACCCTAAGGAGCTGGAGCTCAGTTCTCATTGGGAGACACACTGAAGGGTCACCAGTTCATCACAGGGCAGAGCAATTCAGGGAACAATGTCTTACTCGAGGACACTTTGACACGCTTCTCTGCTGGTGCGGGGATCGAACCTGCAACCTTCCTATCACCAAACGACCCTGTTATCCACTGAACTGTGCCTCACCTCAAGTCATCCAGAGATAGTTTAAGGAGGGTCTTGTAATAGCAAGGAAGCTACTATTTCCTCTACTGGCCACTGCAGTTGATGCATTCCAAAGTTGACCAACTGCTATCACCATTTATTGTTCTAATATGAATGTTAGGGGAGATAATGTGTTCTGAGTGACTTTGTCAAAGATGATGCTAAAGAACCATTTAACCTTAATCTGATGACCCTGTTTTCAGCAGGCTAAGCGATGATGCTCGGTGCCCAGTTGTAGGCATTGCTGACCTCGGTCTCTGTTAAATCTGTAAATGCTTGAAATGAAACTGTGACTTTAGAGTCGACTCACACATTATCCATGTCAACACATATCAGGCTTTCCTCGACATGGTGAGTGAAAAACGCATGTGTCACTCGTGTTTAAGATCTTTATGCAAAATAATTTTAAAACATTAAAATAAAATAAATTAGATTCCTACTATGTGCCTTGTGGCTGCATTCTAAACCTACAACAGATGTTGGCTGCTGCTGTTAGTCATGTCTATTATTTGTACAGCCCATTATCACAGATGTGCCTCAGTGGACTTTACACCAACACAACCTCCTGTCCTCAGAGCCTCACATCAGATCAGGAACTACTACCTTAAAAACCTTTAACAGGGAGAGAGACAGGAAGAAACCTCAGGGAGAGCCACAGAGGAGGATCTCTCTCCCCAGACAGACAGACAGACAGACAGACAGACAGGTGATGGAGGATGTGAACACACGATAAGACACAGTTTACACCACACAACACAGAGAGGATAACATAATTATAATGGAATTACAAAAAAAGATATATCAATGATAATCTCCTTCATAGCGACAGTGGTAATGAACATCTAGGATGCAAATACAGCAGATCAAGGCACTTGCCTGAGACTCATCATATGCAGAATGTGGTCAGATGGATGATGAACTTGGAAGAGGCCACAGTAGCAGCAGTCGAGAACAACAAAGCAGACATCGTAGCCCTGACCCACCAGTGGCACCCACTGATCTAGAAAGACAGGATTGAGAAAACTACTGTTTTGGAGCCATGTCAGCTTGGAGGCCATCTTGGGATGCTCAGTGGAACTGAACGGAGAGAGGTGAAGAAACCAGAAACAGGTTTGTTGAGACTGACGGTGTTAGTCCGGTGTCATGTTTAGGGCACTTCACCAGGTAAATATTGGTTTAACTCTTTAAATGTGAAGAGTCTAAACGTACCATATACAGAGTGATGGACGTCCTCCGGGCCTCTCCTCATGTGCCTGGTCACAGCAGCCCAGAGACATTCAGCAGACCATGAGGGGGAAGACTGACACCACTGACTGGCTCTGTGGAGGGTCTGTGCTATTTTACAACTCAACCACAGAGTTCTGCCTTCAGATATCCTCAGTTTTCATATGGGCTCATTTTTACCCTGTGGATGTATTTCCCTCTCATGGGCTTGTGATGTGATTTACTAGCTTTAGTTTGTTTGTAAAGCTTATTTCATCTTTATGTCATCTAATTCAAGGAGGGCTTTGCCCTTCAGCAGAGCTGAGTTTCAAGGAGCCCTCGGTTTGAGCCCTCATCATCCTCATCATCCTCATCACCATCATCATCCTCATCATCCTCATCACCATCATCCTCATCATCGGGACGGCCCTCTCTGTCATTGTGTTAGTGGACTACAAATAACACTGCATGACTACAAAAAAGCGTTTTGTGTGACGTCTTTTAGTAACGACGGAACCGATACATGGAGGGGAAAGTGTGTTCATACTAAACAAGTTGCACAAAACAACATGTCCGAGATAAAGCCAACGGCAATACCGATGTTTGGAAAGGGTTCATATAGTACTATTGTGTCTCTTTATCAAGCTAAGTGCCTCAGAACGAAAACATTGCATCAGCCATTGAGGGAGCCCCCCTCCCCTTTGCCTCGATTTAACGTCTCTAAATGAAAAGTGCAATAAAATTGTCTCTTTAGTTCATACACTGAATTTGATAATTTGTTAGATAAAGTTTTCAACCATGTTTTTTGAATGTCATGAGTATTTATTTGCTGTCAAAAAAACAAACGTCTTTTCAAAGTGCTTCTTTTTCGTTGGGGTCATTCAGGCAATTGTTAGAACGCCTTAACTTCCTTTTATCGTTCAAGATGGCGGGCGACGAGTCTGGTATAACGCTGGGTCAGCCTCATCTTTCTAAACAAGATCTTAACACTTTGGTGAGTGTGTATTTACATATATAATTACGTGGCACCGGTTGTTGGCCAGTTCCTCTTAAAATGGTCAAGAAATGTGAATTATTGAGCCGTTTAAAGGCTTTCGTTGTGGGAAGCGCACCGACCGGCACATGACTGGCCGATGTCAGGGCCCCGGTTTGAGGCGTGGGTTTTTTTCGAGACACCGGTCCTCAGTTCCCCATTCATCCACAAGTAGATAGAGGTTCATATATAACTGTCAATATCTCTATTTTACCATGGCGTCCTCTGTTACAGCCGTTACTGTACCAGGAGGTGACAGATCTGTGCTGCGTCCATGTTGTTCACTTCAATTCTTGTGCCTGACATGTTTGTTACTGATATTTGGTGCCTATCGTTCATGATAATATTTGTGGTGTATTTACTGTTGTCCATGAATGTGATGGGCTAACAGACTGTATTGAAAAATAATTTCACCTCCCTTGTTCGTGTGGTTAATAAACCACCCGATTTAATCGAAATTACAATGAAAATGTCAATAGCTTTTCCGTATGGTGCAGGTAGACTCCTCAAGACGGCTGCCTCTTGCTGAGAGATATTAGAAATTCTGGGGTTTCCTTGGATCGTCATTTATAGATACTGGTATACACATTGAAAGGTGAAAACTTTGTTTGCTAGAGCCCAAATATTTCTCCCTACCCCAGTTTGTGTGAAAGGGAGCAAACCTATCAAGAACTGATTTGGATCTGAAAGGGGAGTTTAGTCAGGAAGCCTCTCAAAGTGTCCTTGACCAAGACACTGAACCCCTAACTGCACAAAGCCTGTGATGAAATGGCCGGACCTGTTCAGGGTATTTCCATGCCTATCTCCTAATGTGTGCTGGGCTCCAGTATTACTTGTGTGTGTGTGTGTGTGTGTGTGTGTGTGTGGGTGTGTGTAAATCAGAGAGAGTTCTGTTTTTTACGACACTTACAAGAACACACACACACACACACTTGCAAACAGAGAATATGGACAATGGGACCTTTTTGTGATAGATGCTCCATTATCTGACTAATGAAGCCATACCTTGAAATGACAGTTTCCTAGAGACAAGATGGACGCAAAATATTTTCCAATGAGTTGATAGCATCATATTATATTGGTATTTTGGTGGAAGCTGATCATAATTTTGTCATTGCCATGCAGAAGGTATATCCCACCTTGACACCAGGTGTTCTGCTGACTGTGCCACACAGGACAACTAACTTTTAGTGTTCAGTGGAGGAACTTTGGATTGTTAATTTCACACATTTCCAGTATTAACATTCGGTGTTTGCGTCGCTGGTTTTCATTGTGCTGGACCATAACACAAATATGTTCAGACCTCTAGACCAATGTTCATAAATCGAGGCAATAATTTTTGTGCTAACGGTCACAAATTTGCTCTGACATTAATAATATCTCAAACAGTCATTTGTTTGAGAAACCTTTATAAAAGTTTGTACCCACATTTGGATACTGTATCAAATATTATCTGTGAACTTTTGATTAGTACTGTCACTGTTGATAGTATTTGTAGTTAGACCGTAGATGAGTCATTCCTAAGCTGAAGAGGAGCATGGACCTTGAAAAGTGCTATATAAAAATAAGTCATTTACTCATGTACCATAAAATACTTTTTTTGGCGTATCTGACAATGATAATTTAAGCTTTGTTCTTTAGGATGTATCTGAACTGACCGCCCTCTCTCCAGAGATCATCAGCAGACAGGCCACCATCAACATTGGTATGTAAAATGTTCAACCTACTCAACTCAACAAGTCACAATACAAAAAATCCACACCTCTAATCATACCCTAATCTCTGTACTGGGCTGGGAACACACACTCTTCACAACTGGTAAATTGTGCTTTGTAGCCGGGCATTGTGGTCTCTTAGCCACTTAGATAGTTACCTCCTTCTTTTCTGTCGAGAAAAATCCTCTTTTACCCGATCTGCTTTTTTACTGTTTCTCAGGCACCATTGGCCATGTGGCCCACGGGAAGTCTACAGTGGTAAAGGCCATCTCGGGTGTACACACTGTCAGGTTCAAGAACGAGCTGGAGAGGAACATTACCATCAAGCTAGGATATGCTAATGCTAAAGTAAGTCCCACTAAGGAAGCTACTGTTTATTATCTTTGTATGAGAATAAACAGGTTTATTCTCTTTCTGAACCTGACCTGTTTACGCTCTCACCTTAAAGGGACATTGTGGAATTGTTCTATTAATTTAGCAAATCAATATGCTTGTTATCAAGTGTGATAGAATTAATGTGGGATTCTAGATAGTTTTTTTTCTTCAGCAAAGGACTCTCTATTTTTCCACCAGCAAGTTGTCAGTGAGGAAAAACAATCTCCTAAAATCCCACATTCATTTTGAACCATGCCTCTAAGGACGGGTAAGGAAACCTGGTGTTGCGAGGGCACGAGTGCTAAAATACTAAAGACCGTAGTCTGACGTTAACAGTTCTGCTGTCGGTATTGAGGAAATTAAGAATAATTTGAAAAAATTATTTAGGCCACATTAACATTATCTTCCGTCCATCCATTGTCAACCACTTATCGGAATTTGGGTCGCTGGGGAACCGGAGCCTATCTCAGTTCTCATTGGGTGAAAGACGGGATCACACCCTTGAAGGGTCGCCAGTCCATCACAGGGCAAAGCAATCAGGGGAACAGTGTGTTGCTCAAAGACACTTTGACACGCTTCTCTGCAGGTGTGTGGCTCGAACCTGCAACCTTACGATTGCCAGACGGCCACTCATCCCACTGAGCCACTCCACCCCCATTAACATTAGCTCGCCCCTTTTAAATCACAAACTCCATTTCTAATTAGCAATAAGATAACGGCTGTTGTAGTAATGTTCAGTTCTTAATGATACCCGACCCCTGCTTGTCTCGTGGTGAGCATCGTTTCCTGCAGGCGAGTAAAATAAAGGATCGCATCTCGTTCATTATGTATTGTAACAGCACTGCCCTAGCTTGTCACACAATCAGACACCCAATCAGACTCTAATCCTCACTTCAGCTTGTATTCTTCTCTCTCCATCCTCCCCTGCCTTTGGTTTATCATTCGTTGGTGACCCCCTCCGCTCACCCACCCTGCTGGTCTGATGCTGGTGTGAAAGGTGTACATGTTGGATGACCCCAGTTGTCCCCGGCCAGAGTGCTACAGGTCTTGTGGTAGCAGTACGCCAGACGAGTTCCCCACAGATATCACCGGCACCAAGGGCAACTTCAAGCTGGTCAGGTGAGAGGGATAGAATTCAACATGCTCTGGCTTTCATTTTTTATTTCGACCATTTCATTGGTCTTTGTTTTTGTGTATTGGGCCTTGTTAGTCGGTAATTCCTGCCTTGACAAGTCCCTTTGGTCGTGTAACCAACCTGCTTACCACCGCATTCCCCTGCTCAGTTAGATATTTTAATCTAGACTAATTATATGAAGGCCAGTCCCATGGCCTTCAGCTGCTCTTTCCTTTCCGCCACTTAGACATTATCTTGGGGATTTGGGGGATGTGTATTTAGAGCCTTTCAGATGATATAGAATCCTTGAGCAGAAGGAACTTTCAGAAAGACGTGCATGTTGGGGTGGATGCTCCTGACTGTGCAGTAGGACAAAGAACTGGAGCTGCTCACTACACTAGGATGTGTTAAATGAAGAGAACACATGTCATCGTATGCATGTACAATGACAAATGAATAAAGCTTCTTTCACCGGGTGGGCTTCTCGTGTGGGAAACACAGAGGACATGATGTGGCGTTGGTTGTTTTAAGGCCGTCACAGGCTTTTCCCACAGTGTTTCTAAGGTGGGAGCATCGTGCCATCTCACTGCTCTGTGTTAAAGGTATGAACATGGGATGGGGGCTCATTGTTGCTCCAGTGTGGAGCTGGCAGGGGAGGTAGTCACAACGCTGAATCTGGGTCGGCCAGCTGGACGGACAGCTGGTGCTATTGTGTTATATGTCCTGACACCTCTGCTTTTAAAACACTGGTTTCTATGTAAAACCACACACTGGTGCACCTTTGTGTCCCCTTTGTTGGGTTTAGTGTAAAAGAACAAGGCTGGCGTAAAGATGGGTCTCGATTAAGGCAGTATGCAGGATCCAATGAAAACGAGTGAATCTGTCAGGGAGGATAGCAGTAAAACTATGTCTTGATACTGCTCAGTAATCCAGGTGAGGGAATCACACAAAAAGAGGAGGGAATAAAACTATGGCTTTGACACCATCCTGGTGGATGACCAATAAGGAGCATGGTAGAAATGATGACATCCACACGATGGAATTTACAGGATGCAAATCTTCCTGTTGTCGTCTCACAGAGCACTTTCCTAGCCTAGCGACCACTCGGAGCGCTTCATATGGAGAGTGTTTAATACGTCTCATTCCTGCTGCACGCTAGGCGCTCTTCGGAGAATCCATGACCCGTGTTGACTCGTCTCTTTGAGTTTCTCAAGTCCAAAAGTTGCCCGTTTTTATCCGCAGGATCAAGCCACCTTAAGATAAGATAAGATATTCCTTTATTAGTTATTAAATTAAGGTGTTACAGCAGCAAAGGGGAAACCTGGTCAGCACAGACCATCGGCTGCTCATTGTTTGTATGATGTGTGTGACAGTAGCCTCACATCAGTTTAGACAGTGTGACGGGGGAATGCATCAGGGTTTTATTCCCACCGTACAATCTGACGTAGACTCAACATGCAAGATGGCCACAATCGTACAGCATGTGGGGGCCTTAATGGGGTCAATGCCAGCTGAGTGGAGAACACAGGCAGTTTCCCATCCACTGAAGCCAAATGGGAAGAAGAAACTTTATTCATTCATCATTGTATATACAGACAACGAATGCAATGTGTTCTCTGCATTTTACCCATCCAATAGGAGGAGGAGCTACAGTGTCGGGGATCCAGCTCCAGTTGTTTTTCCTCTTTGCTTGCTCAAGGGCACAGGCAGGAGGATTAACCCTAACATGCATGTCTTCTGATGGTGGGAGGAAACCCATGTAGACATGGGGAGAACATGCAAACTCCACACAGAAAGGACCTGGGATGGGATTTGAACCCAGGTCCCTCTTGCTTTGAGGCAACAGTGCCGACTGCTGCAGCATAAATTACAAACACATTGTACAGCCCTACGCTTCCTTGTTTTCTGCAGTGCTTTCTGCCAAACCTGACACATCGCTGAAACGAGTCCTAATCATAAGGATAGATTTTGAGAGACTTGTTCATTGCAGTAATGACAGCCATCTCCCGCCCAGTCTCTTTGGATGAGGGTGTCGACAGGAGAAATGACACTAGGGTTCTGTATGGATGTAAATGATTGTGCATGTTTAAAATGAGTGGACATCTGTTGTTGGATGCATGATTTATTTCTAGCTCTTTGAGTTGGTGTGTCTGTGTGACAGGGCTCTGAAAGCAGTTGTTTCCGACTTTTTGACCAATTTAAGATTAAATGAAAGTGCAAAAGTATCATTGCTGCGTTTTCCCTTCTCTTTCTGTTTCTCTCTCTCTCTCTCTCGCTGTCCAGACATGTGTCCTTTGTGGACTGTCCCGGTCACGACATTTTGATGGCCACCATGTTAAACGGAGCAGCTGTCATGGACGCTGCCCTCCTGCTCATCGGTGAGACAAACTCTTTTTCTTTTTCTCCTTTCCTCCACTTGTATGGCTCGGGAATCTGACTTGGTGGGGTTCTCAACATAAAGAAAGATGAATGGAAAAATATACACGGTGAAATCCATACGTGCACTCTTACTTAGTGTTTAGCTATTAGTGATTACCAGTATGTTTCCACAAGGACAATATCTATGCCTTTGAATGAATGAATGACGGATTTTTTTTAATTCTTGGCTACTACTATCCAACTAACTAATCCATGTCTGTCTCTCTCGTCTCTCTCTCTCTCTCTCTCTCTGTCTGTCTCTCTCTCTCTCTCTCTCTCTCTCTCTCTCTCTCTCTCTCTCTCTCTCTCTCTCTCTCTCTCTCTCTCTCTCTGTCTCTCTCTCTGTCTCTGTGTCTCTCTCTCTCTCTCTCTCTCTCTCTCTATGCATCTCTCTCTCT
>OMLC01056341.1:6175-17017 GCA_900302585.1 Regalecus glesne
ATAAGTGGCCCCAGAATGGCGCCATGGGAACGCCATCTCTACAGGTAAATTTTTTTATGCTCAGATTTGTAATTATCTATGGAGACAAAGTGGTCCCTGTCTTTTGAGTAGGATTCAAACCAGTTTAGTGCTGTACCAGAAAGTCCCACCCAGTTTTACAATCCGTCTAGTAATATGTTGTAGATGACTGTAAAATGCAGCACTGAGATCCAATAATACCAGGACTGAGATTCTGCCACTGTCTGGGTTTAAGTGAATGCCAGTAAAGACCTTCACAAGGGCAGTCTCAGTTCTATGGTCTAAATCCTGAGTGGAAAACATCAAAATTTTTCTTTTGTGCCAAAAAGTTGTTGAGCTCCTGGAAAACAACTTGTTCAACTTTTTTCTTTGCATGCTCAATAATCCAGGGAGGGAAATCACAAAAAGAGGTGAATCTGTTCAGCTGGATCAGAAGTTTATTGAGAAACGTTTCGTCACTCACCAGGTGACTTCTTCAGTCACCTTGTTCAACTATTTTACATAGAACTATGAGGTTTGATATTCGCCTCTAATTATTCATTCATTGTTCAGGGGATCCATGGCTCATGAGGTAGGGCTGTTGTTTAGTTATCGGAGGACTGGTTGTTTGATCCCCTGCAGAAAGCATGTTAAAGTGTCCATGAGCAAGACACCGAACCCCTTACTGCTCTCCAGGTGCTGCAGCCGCTCACTGCTCCTATACAACAGGAAGGGTTAAATGTGGAGGACAGATTTCGTATGTATGCACAATGACACACGGATACAGCTTTATCTTTAAATCAATGAGGTGTCTAGATTATTCTGTTTTTAGAGTGGCCTCATGACACCAGGTTTCAGGGCCTGTGGGAAGAGACCCAAGAGAAGAGATGTGTTAATAACTTGTAGAAGACTTGAGGCAATGCAATTGGATTCATTTTGAAAAGGCCTGTTAGCAGAATATCAAGGCAGCAAGAGTTCACATGTTATATAATGTCCTCCAAGTGTTTTTGGTTGATGGAATGAAAGTGTGTCATGCTATCTGAATTGATTTAAGGTGGACACAGGGACAACACATGTCCTGTACCTAGTGCTGAGGTGCTGACTGTCTAATTTTCTGAATTTTGTCATTGACGAAGGAGGCAAAGGATAGGCACTACTTTGTGTCAGTAGGTAATTAAAATCTTTAACGGACCAAAATAGCCTGTTGAGTTCCCCAGGGTCCCATACTGGAACTGCTTCTGTTTCACATCTTCCATAACTCAGATGAAGGAAAACAGCAAAATATGTTAGCATAACCCAGGCACTGAGGACACACAGGCCAGTGCATTCTTAGGGCCAGTCCCATGCCTGGATAAATCGGAAAGGAAAGTCACTTTATTTGATCCCTGTTTTTTTTACAATGAAATCTACCCACTTTTTAACCCATTCTATTGTATAGGAGCAGTGGCCAGCTGCAGTGCCTGGGGAGCAGCTAAGGGCTCGCTGTCTTGCTCAAGGACACTTCAACATGCTTCCTGAAGGCACCAGGGATCAAAGCAGCGGCCTTCAGTCTACTGGATGAGCCGCCCTACCTCCTGAGCCATGCAGCTCAATCAGGTGGGTTTTCATCAAGAAGGGTATCCGATGTCAAACTATGGCCAAATCAAATTTGTAGTTAATGAATCAGATATCCACAGTAGATCAGTTGAGAACTGGGTCATCAAGGACTGCCACCCCTTCTATAGGCCAACAGGGAGCCGATGGAAACGAGCCCCTTGTTGGGTGAAGGAGGAGGAGAGAGGGAAGACATAACCAGAGGCAGTGGGAGAGGAGAAAGGGTAGAAGCATAGAGATGAGAGTCAGAACTTTGAACGTCATTGAAGAAGGAGGCACATTTATTGCAGGTGCTGATGGATATCTGTCCAGAGGCTAGTGCCATATGAGGGTTTCTTAGCCCAGCAACAGTAGCAAATAAGGCCGGTCCATTGTTATTGTTTTTAGCAGTGATATCAGAGAGGCAGGATGGCCTTGGATTGATCAGCTCCACGTCCTGAATGCGTTGTCTCTCTATGGATGTCGTAACGTACTGTAAGATTTGTTTTGTCACGTGGTGATTGGATAATTGATTACCTTGAATAAATAAGAAAGGGCTTTATTGCATCTGGTAGGTCTGCTGAAGAATTCAAGAACTTACCCGTTAAACAGCCGCTGGCACGTTCCCTCTGCGCTTTTTAGCTTTAGCCACGGAGTCTTTTCAGAAGTGTCGGACCCTGAAATAAAGACATGACTGACAAACGCCATAGCTCCTCTAGCGAAATCAGAACTGACAGGAATGCAAACATACTGGGGAACAATAGAGAAATGACTTTGTGTCTTGATAAGTGTGTTATGACAAAGCTATGAGGGAAACTGTGAAGTTTCTGAGGATGGGGCCTGTCTGCAGTGGGTCAAGAAGGTCCCAGGAGATGGCTTTCCAGTAATGACTTCTTTGCATGATATATTATGCTGAACATCAAACCTCTCGGGTTTTCGATATTTCAGGCAAAGATTCATTTATTCATTTAAGTGTTTTCAAGATCATCGCTCACTGACTTGCATTGAATTATGGCAGAACTCCTCGGCGTGTGAGGTTACTTGGGAACTTGGTCAGACTGCACTTGGTGAGGCTGTTTGTACAGCTCGTGATATTCTATCCACATGCGCCTGTTTATGTCCAAATTACATTATGATAAGCTTTGCTTCAGACTAACATTTGACCAGTCAGTTGATTTCTATTTTCAAGCTTGGCAGTAATGGTGTTGTTTACAGCCTTAGAAAAGCTCCTCTAACTCCACTTTAATGCTCTCCTTTTAATTAGACTGTCAGTGTCATTGTGCTCAGTGATAAAAAAAAAACCAGGCCTGCTGCACTGCTGCTGTCTTCAGCGGCCGTGCAGCATGCCTCTCTGAACAACCATGTGACATCATTACTCTAGGTGAAAATGATATCACATAGTACAGACATGCTCTCATGTATGATGGAAACGCTCTGGCTGAGGTGTTCTGCAGCTGATGTAATCACATGTTCTTTGAGGGATGCTTCTGCTTCGGTGAAAGCATGACATGCATTTTTCCCTGAGCGCCAGTGACCCATCAGATTATGTGACCCAGCTCTCAAAGTACACAATTTTAGCCCAGAGACAGAAGTTTGATTCATTAATTCCCAATTGCATTTAGAGACAGATTTAGAAACAGTTGAGTTGAGGCAGCAGTTTGGAGATGGTTAACTTTAGACTTGGTTTTGGTTTGGATGAGAGTGGGATTAGAATAGGATTAGAATATAGGGGTGGGTGAGAGGGGGGGTGTTTTAGGGGCAGGGTCACATGATCACAAATTTTGGCATTATAACCAGCAACCATCATCACTGTGTTACACTATCAAGGATGCATTTGACAAAAAAAGCATTGGTTTGATTTTGTTCAAAACATTTACTATTGTGTGAAACAATGTAATACATGAAGAACTCCATTCAAAATGAAGCAGAAAGACAGCGGAGAAGACTTAACTATTCTGCAGTCATTGTGGTAACACTTAAGTACTATGTTCTCTTTATATACTACTACTAGTACTACCACTACTACTACTACTGGTAGTAGTAGTAGTAGTAGTAGGAATGATGATGATGATGATGATAATAATAATTAATAATAATTATTAATAATGGTATTAACTGTCCATGGCAAGACACTGAACCCCTAACTGCTTAAGCACTGACATAGGTGACCTGTCTAGAGTGTTTCCCTGCCTTTCACCCAATTAGTGCCAGGATAGGCTCCAGCATCCTCCAAGCTCAATCTAAGTCCCTGTCCACCTCCACGATGTGGGGACTAATGGTGACATGTAAAAAGGCCCTCTCTGTTTCTATGTTTCCACTGTTTTCCCCTGTCAATCTCTGTGTGGGTGGTGTGGGCATGGCCTCCTTCCCTGGCACTCTCTGGCTCCCCCCTGATTTGCAGCTCATTCACCTTACCCGTCCGGCCTGCACATCTACCTTCAACAGAATATCTACTCTGAGTTTCCACCCAGTCATCACTAAGTCGTTGTTTCAGATGGTAAGTCAAATCAGTTTTATTTGCACGGCCCATTGTCACAAATTATGGATTTGCGTCAGGAGGCTTTTCACTAGCACATCATCCTGTCCTTAGAACCTCACATCATATAGGGATGGATGACCAATCGTTTCTCTAGACTATTCCTGCAGTAAAGTTGATGATATCATCAACAGAATTACTTCTTCAACTCCAGCTACTACTACAGATCCAGTCTTAACAAATCCATAGCTGTACAATGAGCCACTGGGGGTCCCTGTTACTTTTGAGACCATCTCTCCTGATACTTTGACTAAGCCAATCTCAGCTTCTGAACCAACTACTTGTCTATTTACTGCCACAACTTTTTAAAGACCTCTGGCCTTTCCTCAACCCAGGGTCTCTTAATAACTACCAACCAGTCTCTAATCTTCCATTCATTTCTAAAGTACGAGAGAGAGCTGTGTATCAACAACTTCTGACCCACATAGAACGAAACTATCTATAGGGCGCTATTTGAATCAGCTTTCAGGGTCTGTGACTCCACCGAAACAAACTCTGTGATTATTCCACCTGTGTGCTTCTTCTACTGGACCTCAGTGTAGCCTTTGACACCTTTGAATACTGTATATTAATAACAGCATAAATTGTAATTTTGGTATCTCTGGCTTCACTTTCGCTTGGCTTAATTCCCACTAATCTTGAAGGAAATATTGTGTCTGCGATGATAATAATATTACATCGAACTTCTCTGACGTTAAATATGGGGTACCTCAGGGCTTTCTACGTTTCTCTCTCTCTCGGCCAAATTATCTGGCCAAATTACTATTATGGAATAAATTACCATTGCTATGCTGATGATATTCAGCTGTATGTGCCTATAAGGGCTGATGATCTTACTCAATTGACTCTTCTGGAGGCCTGCTTGGCCACCGGGAAAAGTTGTATGTCACTAAATTTCTAAATTTAAATTCAGATAGAACTGAGATGATGGTCATTAGCCCTGCTAGACAAAATCACCACTATTGACCAAGTGTCAATGAAAATCAACAATTCTGTGATTTTAAAGATTTCTCCTTGTGGGACTGATAAGGGAATCCATTTTTCTATTTAAGGCAGCCAAAAATCTTGGTGTTGCACTTGATCCCGTCCTTTCCTTTTGGAAGCACATTAAAGAAATCACCAAGACTGCCTTTTTTCCACTCCATAACATTGCTAAAATGTGATCCTGCCTGTCCATAGCTGACAGAAACTATAACACATCCAGACTTGATTACTGTAATGTTCTGTATTCAGCTCTGCCACATGCTAGCACTAAAAGTCTCCAGATGGTTCGAAATGCTGTTGCCAAAATCCTAACTAAAACTAGGCAATTTGATCATAATTTGATCTTCATTGGCTTCCTATTAACATTAAATCAGACTTTCAAGGTGTTTCTGCTGACTTATAAAATCCTACATGGACTTGCTCCATCATACCTGTCTGATCTCCTTAAACTGTATATTCCATCTCAAGTTCTCCACTCTCAGAATACAGGCATCGGCTGTGTGCCCAAAGTTGTAAATAAGTCAGCTGGTGGCAGGGCCTTTTCATATCAGGCCTTGTTCTTGTGGAACAACCTGCCCACTGTCATCAGAAAACCAGAGTCTGTTGTGTGCTTTAAATCTAAACTTAAAATTCATCTCTTTGCCTTAACCAGAAATGAGTTGCCTTTATATTGAGAGACTCTCAACATGTACATGGCAGATAGGTTTCTGTCTCAGTGAACTCACCAAGGGCTGTTCTACTGATGAGGTATTGAGGATAGATTAGTGACTCTTCCCAGCTGTTCTCTTCTCTCACGTGTCTTTTCTCTCTGTGAATGATGTCTTCTCTTTCCTCCATTTCCGTGCATGTAAATGGTGTGATGTGTAGTTTGTTCTCCTCCCAGGCCTCCAGGGTGACATTGGCTCCCACATGAACACTGCTTGACATCTTCCTTGTCCCATTTTTACATCTCATAAAGGCATATAGTTGTGTCATGTTTCAGTGTTATATCCTTCTCTTGTTTCGATGCAAGACACTTTTTTTCACATCTCTTCTTGTCTCGTCTCCCGTGTGTGTGAATGGTGTGATGTGCGGGTCTGTTGCGTGCATGGTTAGTCTGTCCGTCTACTTCTGGCCCCGTCAGTTCCTGAAGCGTGCATTCTCTCCCCCCACTGCTACAACTATGAATATTTATTTATCTATTTTAAAGGGATAATGTGCAGCTTTTTACCTCAATGCCGCTATTCGATGCACTGCACCAGATTACAGCTTCAAGCTAATCACATCAGCAAACATTTGGGAGGTCAAATCAGAAAATCACAACATATGCATAGTACTCTTTAGGAGTGAAGACCACATGAAGCTATACCAAGCACAAAGCTGTCCTGTCAACAAGACACACAGAACTGCCCAATTAGCCCCACTAGCACACACACACTCACTTCAACATGGCTCATGTAATAACCCACACACAGACACCATGTGTTGCACATGGCTTCAGCTCTGGACTGCTTCCTCACCCCTCCCCATCTATGTTCATCAGACCATTACCACGCACGTACGTAGGAAATAACTACCCCTCAATATGTACACTGTCAGACCATTACTGCACTAATATCCATGTGCTGAGTATTTGATATGTGTAGCTGGTTTTTGTGCTTCATGGTAAACACTTAAATGTGGACTTTTTTTCCTAAAGGATCCTGTATTGTGTTACTAGCTGGTTGTACTTCTCTTCATGCCTTTGTAGTTGCCTCTTTTGGATGAATAAAGTGTTTTAAATTGAATTGAATATTACTAGAATTATTAATACTACTACTGAAACTACTACTACTACTACTACCAATTCTTATTATCATTACTATGTCATTATGATCCTATAAATGATATAAATGGTACTAATACAAATGGCAATAACACTAATGTTGCTTGTGTGGAGGAGAAGGCCACGGGAATAGTTCCATTTTATGAGAAGTAAGAGTGGCCTGTTCCCCCTGACATCTTCCTATATGGAGGTCATGGTAACTGCTGCTATTCATTACTCCTGAAATATTTAGTTACAAACGTCCTTTAGATGCTTTTATTTCCTTCAGGGATGGAGTGGATACGACTCCCTGGCCACCACAGTGGACTGCATGCAGAGCAGACTGAGTCTTAATTTTGGTGGTGGTGAGTAAAGATTATTTATTTTATTGAATAGATGTAGGCCTGATGGGAATGAATACATATCCTCCCCACAACGCAGGGATTAATGATGACATTTAAAAATGGAGCTCTATCAGTGATTATGCTAAACTCATTACACAAGTCTTTCTGGGGTTAATTTATATGAATGGTAACTGGACTTGTTCTTATATAGCACTCCTCTAGTCTAAAAATGATATATGGTCAATGAAAAGACACAGTTAGTGTTGTGAATAAGGACGAGCCTGCTGGCGTCTCATTTTGTGTGGTTTTGACTGCTACGCAGTCTAATCCAGCACAAATAAAAGTCCAAATTTTATTAACACTGGCAGATGTAGCCGTTGTGAGCTCTCCTTGTCAAATGTCAGTTGTATTGGTTCCCAAAATCTGAGATTGAAAAAGCTTTGCTAATTATCAACCTTTCCTTTGACTTTTAGAAGAAGAGACCATCGTGAGGTAGTCAGGCTGGCTGTCAGAGAAGAGTTGCTGGGAGCAGCCAGGTAGATCCTGTGTGCTTTCATATTTGTTTTGTGCTCTGGGTGGTTTTAGTGTCTTGATCTAATTTCACTAAATATGTCAGCTTAATTCACCCTTTGAAATGTTTCCTTAGATTCCTGGCTTATTCTTTACTGGTGACAGTAGGGACAAGCATTCCTGGAAATTGGAGCACTGCTTGACTAGTAGAATTGATTATGTATTTTTCCAGGGAATACGTGATGTCCTCCAATTTTCAGGTTTGAAGATACATGTTACAAGTCATTTACCTCTGATTATGTAGACCAGCCGGTGATTCAGTTTCCCTTCACACGGCCCCTTCTTTCAATCAGATGTGCTGCCGCCCCTCGGTTCTCCCCTCCTTCGTCCCTGTGTACTCGTGACGGTAAGGCACGCTCTTCAACCACCTCCTCAAACATGCCAAGTAGAGCGTCAGAAAAGGTTCTTGTTTGGATCTCACAGAAGTACCAGCTTCCCGCTGAATCAATCTATTTCCCCAAACATTAGCAGACCCATCTGTATAAATGGAACATGTCGTTGGCAGGGGAACCTTGGGCTCTGCTCAGAGCCACACCCCGAGCCTCCTTTCCCTCATTGGGGCGAGTGTCTGTTTTCTGAGGTGTGTTGGTAGGTGTGGCGGAGTAGTCCTGTCTGAAGTCTAGCAAGCCTCTCAGCTCCCTCATTGCTGTATAACTGCTTTATATCTTTATGCATCCTCGATAATCCAGGTAAAGCAATGACAGAGTCGGAGCAGTTTATCCGGACACAACGCTATGCTGAAAGTTTTCCTCCCTCATCCGTGTGACACGTGTTCAGATGAACTGATTCAGCTTTCTTTTCTGCCATTTTGCAGCTTTATTTGATAGCAGTTGTCCAGAGAACGACAGAGAAATCAGGGGGAGAGAGAGAGAGGATGACATGCAACAAAGGATCCAGACCAGATTCAAACCCAGCCCACTGCAGTAAGGATCCAGCATTATGTGGCCTGTGCTGTACCTGCTGAGCCATCAGGACACCCCTGATTTGACTTTCGGTGAAACTTTTGCAGAATTTTGTTTCCAAAGTTGATCTAATAAGTAAAAAAATTCCATTTTCACATGACATGATTAATCCCCATATTGTGGGGGTTGGACATGGAACTAGAAGGAGAATGGGGGGGGGTGTCTGGATCAAGGACCCTCCTGCTGGAGCCTATCCCACCTCTCATTGGGTACAAGGCAGAGGAACACCCTGGACAGTTCCCAGGGTAGGTGTGGGGAATTAAGGCCGGATGCCCTTCCTGACACCACATGTTAGGTTTGAACACACTGTCTCTAGCTTATAAGTTCCTGAAGCAGGGCTTCTACCTCTGAACTATTGCAGCCACTTGCTTACACTTTCTCAATAAATGCCAGAAGTCAGTCCATGTGTGAGTGAAGCACGTTGTCAGAGGTGGGCAGACTATCCACAAAGCTTCTGCAGAGTTGAAGTGGTTATAGAGGGAATTCTCTCATGGCCCTGTCTTGATTTGCCACTGCCATGTCTAGATCAAAGCCCATGAGCAGGCCAGGTCGGCACAGTGGAGAACCAAGATCTCCATCCGTCAGTCAGTGAGGAGGCTTTTTGATTGGCAGCTTAGGCATCTGGGACTCCATAGCTCAGTGATTAGAGCACTGGTCTTGTAAACCAGGGGTCATGAGTTTGACCCTCCCTGGGGCCTGTAAGTCTTAGGGGGTGCTATAGCTGAGTGAGTAGGGCGGTCGTGTAGTAATTAAAGGATTGGCGGTTCAATCCCTGTCCCCTGTAGAAAGTGTGTCAAAGTGTCCGTGAGCAAAGACATTGAACGCCTAACTTCTCAAGCCCTGAGATCATGTTCATCAGTTCCACTGGCAATGTGACATCCGCGGTTTTCCAGTTTACACACATGTCATCACTTTCATCATTAACTTGAGATCATCTTCACCACTTCCACTGTTTCAAGTTATATTTTTGTTGCTCCCAATCATGAGGCCACCTCCCTCTGATGACAAGTGGGAATGTGGTGGATGACAGATGAGTGTAAGACTGGAAATGATGAGACAAAGCCCTGTTTTCATCCTATCGTGACTTTTAATCAGATCAGCTTCAAATGATCCAAATGACTTTTCCGTTTTTCTGTTTCCGTTGCTCCATCTTTCACATGCTTATCCTTCACCTCTGTCCTCATCCATGGGCTTCTGTCAGTGCTGCCACCCCATCATGACATGAGGCCTGTGAGGAGCCTAGACTGGACTCTGCATGATGGAGTGGACGTGTCAGACTGGGCTGACTGAGCCCGACCAGGAGCCTCATGGACATCCACTTGTGTTTGTCTCTGTCTCAGCAGGAGCTGCTGAGTTTGTGTTGCTCTTTGCAGAGGCGGGTTTGCTGTTGTGCCGTTTTCACACTCCCCTGCAGAATCCTGCTCCCCCTTCATGTGAATGTGCTTTCATGTCTTCTCATCGCCATGTAGGTTTGTTTTGAATAATTCAGCTGTAAAGCTGTTTAAGATGCATAAACACTACATAAGTTCCATTTAAGTATTGTGTGACGTATAAACACTACACGTGTCATGTCTTGATACTGCTCAATGGTCCAGATAAGGGAATCACAAAAAAGGTGAACCAGTTCAACTGGATCAGAGGTTTATTCAGAGACGTGTCCTCTCTCCTCCAGGAGACATGTTGAGTCTGAGCTGACTGCAGCATCCCCACCCTGATGGACAACACAGTGATACCACACCGGTTAACAATGCACCAGTTCACCAGGGAGGATGCTAAAGATGGCCTGTTGGCTTTCCTAGACTGTGAGGTGAAGGTTGGTGTTGGGGGGCGGTTGTTTGTTAGCGTGTACCGCAAACCCACACATACGGACCAGTACTTGCGGTTTGACTCCCACCACCCCCTGGAGCATAAACTGGGAGTCATCAGGACTCTGTACCACCGGGCTGACAACGTCCCCACGGACGCAGTGGCCGGGGAGGAAGAGAAGTCCCATATTAAACAGGCCCTGGTTAAGTGTGGTTACCCTAACTGGGCGTTTGTGAAAGCCAGGAAGGGTCCCAGACAGAGCTCCAGCCAAGTGGAGGGAGGGGAGGA
>OMLC01056344.1:0-17019 GCA_900302585.1 Regalecus glesne
CTGCATGGAAAGATCCCATCAACAGCGAGAATACCGCACATGCAATCCATGACAAACAGACGATAGCTGTAGGAACTGTGAGCTAAAAGAGGAAACAGGAGAAAGTCTCACACGGCGACGGTAAAATGTCAGACGGTCCCTGTGATAACGCGTCGGGGTTTCCCGGTGGTCTCCTGGCGGGAGAGGAGCCGGCTCATACGCACAGGGTGGGGCTACAGAGACAGGCGGACTCGGTCGTCCAGTCTTCGGCTCCGCGGAGGAATCAGACGGACTGTTTATGGTGCACAACCATTTAATATTTTCTACTTCTTTTTAGGGACCGGCTGTATGATTAAGCTACAATCTTCAATGAGTAAGCATATCCCAGTAAGTATCTCCGGAGAGGGGAAAAAAGCTGCCATTTTGTCTCATGTCGTCTTTTTTTGTGTGTGTGTGTGAATGCTCTCTGCCTTGCAGTTTCGTGATAACCTGGGCTCACACGTCTTTCCTTCGGCCTCGTCGACTCGAGTCGCTGAATAGCTGTGACTGTGAATTTGTGACTTTTACATGATAATCCCGTTAGATTCTGTATTGTGAATTATTACCCTGTAAAGGGGAAAATGTTGAGGTTTATGGTTATCACAGAGTGAGTGCCTCTGAGCCCGAAGTCTGTCTCGAATGCGCAATATTCCCACCAGGACTTATTTTTTAGTCGGATAAATTCATTGATTTTTTCTCGGGGCAATGCCTGATTCTCAGCCGAGTGCGTTTTTATTTATCCGAATCTATTTTTCCTGTCGTGTGTTTCAACGACGCGTCATATTCTTTAATATTGGCTAATATGCGGGTTCCTCATGTCAGTTAGCTTGACGGTGCCTTACAGGCCTCGAGTGGCGATGGCGCCCATGCAGGCCGAGAATCACACAAAGGGACAGTTTCCACTTGTCTCAAGATCACAACCTGCTGTCGCTAAAAAGGACAAAACGTACACCACTGTCCTCATCCAACACATACGGTGTGCGTTTCTTATTGTCGCCTTGTCGTTTGACTGCTCCGCTGTTTTAACGCGGAATCTTATATTTAGCACGAAAATGCCGGATTATCGAAGACTTGTAAGAGTTGAGTCACATCTCATGTTGAGACTGCAACACGGGGTCTTACATGTCAGCGTTTGTCTTGTGATACGAGAAGATAACATTTTTTATCGGTGATTTTAATCAGATTTTTGTGATATAACTAGTCTTCTGGCCTCATGTTGAGGCTTCGGAGATATGACCTACATGTTAGAAATGGCACATTCGTGCTGCTGTACACCTTTAAAACGTGCCCAAGGCTGCAGAGCTGCAGAACAGTAATGCTACCTATCGGCCATGAAATATGAACAGCTTCAGGGGAAAGGGTTGAATCAGTTCATCTGTATTAGAGTAAACTGTCGCTGCATCTTGATGAGCTGATTCAACCCTTTAAGTGATCTATCTGGGTTATTAAGCATGTATGCATGCGTGAAGACATCGCCATAGCTTACATTGGAGGTATGTAGGGAATTTAAGCTCTATCTCGGTCAGTGGTTGCACCTTGCTCTAGGGAAAGGGTAGTATAGCCATGCCTATTCAGGTTTTTATTCCAACCGGATTCCACTGATTAGGATTCCACTGATAAGCACAGATTCCGTCCTCAACCAAAGACGAGGAACCAATGGGTAGAGCCACTCGGTGTGGAGTCAGATTAGAACCAAAACCTGCATGCATGTGGCTTTCCAGGGCACATGGCTCCTTACCCCAGCTCTAGGAACTTGAACCTTTTACTCTTTTTGCTTTATTGGAACAAATTGCCGACTGAACCAGTGGAACCAAACTTAAGTTTCAACAACACCTTGTGCTAGTCTCACTACCCCTACCTGGGTCTGCTTGAACCCATTAAAAACTCAAATAATGATGCTGCATTCAAGACATCGTGAGACTAGTAATTAATGAGGTACAACTTCCATCCATCCATTGTCAACCGCTTATCTGAAGTCAGGTTGTGGGGGAACTGGAGCCCATCAGTGCTCATTGGGCAAAAGGCACGAAAAACCAATTCAATGCTCAATCAGCTCTGAATTGAAAGTCAGAAATTTGGTGACTTGACAGCAAGAAAATCCGGAACAAAAGTGCATAGGTGCTGGATAAATATCCTCCTGGAAAGTAAACTTGCTTTAAAAAAAACGTGCTGCATATATTCAACATACATCCTCACAAATAAAATGAAGCAGTTTCCTGTCGACATCCGTTTTCATGTCCCACAAGTAAACAACGTCAATGCATAATGATGGCGGAAGTCTTAAATTTCCAACTTAAAATATCCATTGTCTTGAAGACAGGATGAGTGAAATGGGCAAAGTTGTTCCAGTTTGAAGAATTTGAACATTGTCCTGTTTGTTGGGACTTGGAAATAATAGAGAGGCCTGTTTTATGTGTCACGGTTAGTCCCCACGTTGTGGCGGTGGACACGGATTTAGGTGGAGTTTGGGGGATTAAGGCCGAATACCCTTCCTGACACCCTGTGGTGGGTTTGAACCCATAGTCTCTGGCTTTCATGCACTCTAACACTGTTCTACCATGGCCCCAGGACTTGGATGTGATAGCACTTTTCTAAAATAGTTGCAGAATCTTAATGAGTAACCTGAATTTGTGTGAAATACTGTTGAGCAATGAAGTTTCCTGTCAAACACCATCAAAAATGTTGAGATTTTTCAACTTTGAGGATGTAAACAACAAAGACAAGCGGCAAGCAATCTATCTGATGGTACTGTAAAACAACACTATACTTTAGGTTTAGAAGAAATAAGCTGGTTCATTACAGCTAGTAATGTGCTACGGCTTTGGTTGTAACTTGATGCAGATGAAGGATCAATTTATTTTAAAAGCAGGCTTTTTACCATAGCCAGTTTGCAGATGCACAAATCTTTGATACTGCTGGTAGAATGAGTCAAACATGCCTTGGTGAGAAGGCAAGTCGATCTCTTGGTCATACTTGTCCATATTGAAACCTTCTAGCGTCACAAAGGGGAAGTTAAAATCTGTAATGATATCGGAAAGGAAACTGCTGAGATGCGTCCAACCGGACTTGATTGGTACCAGAGTACTGAATATGTTTCTCACTCGTTAGCCCAGACTACGTAACGGGTATAACAGATGCGAACCAGAGTTAAGAGCCTGATTTGTTGAATCCAAAAGGCCAATCTCTAAATGCACCCATTGACCCCTGTCACTTTTCTCCTCCTGCAGCAGTTCTGTGGTGTTCTGGGTCACACATTTATGGAGTTTCTGAAGGGCAGTGGCGACTACTGCCAGTCTCAGCACGCTGCCTATGCAGACGAGTGAACAGACCGACTTGTCATTGTCCCAACGCACTTGAGCCACAGGAGGGACCCCCTTTCTCCACGTGCACGTTGGCCGGACCGGGACACCTCCCAGAACCAGCAACAACACGGCCTGAATGGGGTAACTCTACCTGCTGCACACTGCCCTCGTCGGCTTTTGCCTGGCCAGATTCGAGGTGGAACCAGTCTTGTTCGTTTTCATTTTTTAATTTATTTTTCTTTTATCGAAGGAAAAGCAGTTTTTTTTCGTCTGCCCCGCCAACTCCCTACCTTCCCACTTCCTCATCATCCTTGTAAAAATAAGAGGATTTTGTTTTCTGAGTCCCTGGGAGTTCTTTGGACGTTTCGTTTGACATTTCCCTCTGCTTTACCGATTGTTTACGTTCATTTTTTTCAATTCTGTGGACGACCTTGGGATTTTTGGTTTCTTTGTGTTGTTCTTTTTCCTTATTTGACAAAATGGCTCGTATGAACAGACCAGCCCCTGTGGAGATCACCTACAAAAACATGAGGTTCCTGATTACCCACAATCCCACCAACGCCACACTGAATAAGTTCATCGAGGTGAGCCTACTTTTGATTGGTTTCAACAGTGGTCCTTAACCTTGTATCATGGAAGACCATGATGTGTATGCAGGTTTTCTTTCCAACCTAAAGCTATTCCAGCGCCCCCCCCTGTCTGGTTGATGGTGTGTGAATCAATGTTTGGCTGGAAAGAAAACCTGTGTGGCCTTCTATAGCACATGGTTGAGGACTACTGGGTTGATGACAACAAGAAATTGTGCATCACTTCCTAGCGCTCCATTTACAATACACAGGGATGAAGTAAATTCATCAATCTCAAAACACATTCAGGAGGTTTTTTTATTAACACTAAGGAATGGCTTTAGAAGCAGATCTGAAGAAAAAAATAAGATGATTTAGCTACGAAACTAAAATCCATTACGGAGATGAATGGTACAAGAATTTTTTTTAGCAGTTTTTCACTGTGGATTTAGAAATTTTCTATTTCAAACTATTTGTTGGACCACTTAAATTTATCTCACAAATCTTGGTTTATATCTAACAGGAGTTGAAGAAGTATGGAGTGACCACCGTTGTGAGAGTTTGTGAGGCCACCTATGATGCAAGCCTAGTTGGGAAAGAGGGAATCCAGGTTCTGGTAAGGTCAAATCTACCCACCTACCCTGTCTGTTCCAGGTATTGCATTAACTGGGAATTTTCTGTCACTTCCCTAATTTCAAAAGCATTGGCAGATAACACAAAATGCCATCCGTCTTTTTAAACCAAAATTTTGCTTTTGCCATACAAACTAATTCAATGCAAAATATATCAGAAATCAGAAAACAAATAGATGTAAAAATAGATTACTTTGGAATTATTACAACCCTATCTGTCACAATGCTGGGTCATGATTCATTATGGTGTGACCCCTGATCCCCTTTCCCAATTGCAGTCAGTTCCTCGCTCACTTTAGATTAGAAGCTCTTTTGTTGCCTCTGTATTGTGTTGCAGAGCCAGGCGGTGCTTGTGCTCAGGTCACTGCATACATGTGCTGATTTTGGTGCAGTGGCTCAACCAAGTTATTTTAACCCTTGTATATTTGTTTGGTTGCATTAATTTTTATCATATTCCTTTTAATATTTGAGACAATTTAAATTCAATTCAAATTACTTTATTTCAAACCTAATTCAGCAGAAGAATTCTCAATAAAGAATCCAACAAATATATGTTTGAAAAGGAGCAGGAAGAAGTTAATACTTATAATTTCCTACCTCCCCAGCGAGGAGAGGAGGTATATAAAAGGGCTGGTGAAGGATACATGTCTATCAAAGGCAGTCATTTACCCTCAAATTATGAATCTTAAGATTCTAGTTTCATTCTCTTCGTATTCACTTCTAAGGCTTCATTGTGAAACCCCAGTGTCACTTTTGTGATCCTCTGGTGATTGGGTGGGATTTTGTGAGACACTGGACATTTTTGGTAGTGTGTGCCTCCAACTGCAAGATAAAATTGTATTTTTCAGGAAGAGGAAGCTATTCTAGTGAATGCAAAATGGAATAATTGGAACTTTTTTTAAACACGATATGACATAATTCACTTCCGGGAGCCTTAAGCTATCTATTCAAATGCATGCCTAGATAAACTACATTGCAGTTATTTTGACGAACTTTCAGAATAACCAGTTAAACATCAAAAACGGGTTAAGGGAAAAGTTTATGGAAGTTTAACCCTCCCTCTCCAGTAGCCGACGCATTTGTTTGAGTTTCTGAGGAAACGGGACAGAATGAAATAATTTCCTCCTCTTTTCCAGGATTGGCCATTTGATGATGGCGCTCCTCCCTCCAACCAGATTGTTGATGACTGGCTGAACCTCCTAAAGGTGAAGTTTAGGGAGGAGCCCGGCTGCTGCATTGCTGTTCATTGTGTTGCAGGACTGGGAAGGTGGGTGTGTTTTCTTGAGTAAATTAAATGCAACTATTGAGATTTCAATGTTTTGTGACACAGCTTTATAAATATATTTTATATCACATGGATGTGATCCTTGTGCTTTTTTGTCCTGGTTTGGGAATTTTCCTGTTTTGTCTTTACTTTTAACCACCCTCATGAAACTTGACTATCAGGTTTTTAACAATTTTGCATTCAAGATTTGTTTTTAACATAGTATAGTGCATTATTACTTCCAAGAGGCCAACTATTTGAAGAGGGAATAACCATACTTGAACTAGAACTTAGTTATTAGGCAGATACAATACTTAAGACTCACATTGAAATGTTATGTAAAGTATGAATTAAAACTAAAACTAGCTTTTGGATTATACTCCTTTAAATATTTTATGTCTCATTACATGATCAATTTTATGTAATAGATTCTCATTATAAATTGAGCAAAATTGTGTACTGCAGTGTAACAATATCTGAATTTCATCCCAATACAAACCAGGCTATAATTCACTATATCTGATTATTTACCAGCCGTTTTCCCAAGTAATTAATTATTGGTTTGTATTTTGCAGAGCTCCTGTTCTGGTGGCCCTCGCTTTGATTGAATGTGGGATGAAATATGAGGATGCAGTTCAGTTCATTCGACAGTAAGTTCACATTACCATAGGTAGCTTGGTTAGGGTTTTTAAAGTTTGACATCCAGAGCAGCTTTGCCAGGTAGAGGTTTTATTGTGTTGCCTAAAGACGTTTAAACCGAACATATCATTCATCAATACATTTGTCTTTTCAGATTAATTTTTAAAGCACATATTAATAGAAGGGGCTTTCTATTGTTCATGATATATATTTTATTATTTCCTTGTTTACTTGTTGGTTATCTTCGGGACTATTAGTGTTTTGTTGATTGAATTTTATTATTTCTTTATTTGTCTTGGCTGACCAGTACTTTGTTATTTTATTTTGAGAAGACCTTTGATACTGCTGTCGTTTATGATAATAAAGGTCCGTTTTTATCCTTCACGATTAATCCCTACATTGTGGAGGTGGAGACAAGCCTAGCTTGAGCATGGGGGATTAAGGTCAGATGCCATTTCTGCATCCCCTCAGTGTGTTCAAACATACAACACCTGGCTTTTCATTTCATGATGTGCGCACTCTACTCGAGTGGTTGATATAAAACATTGAGACATAATTAAAAAGATTAAGGAGGATTCTGCTTCTATTCACTATGGACATTGCCTCTGGGGACTGCTTGATGGCACCTACGTCTTGTCGTACTTTAGCTTAGCTTTGGGACACTTACATCTTTCACTCCTGACTAGATCCTCTCTTGTGTTGTACTAACTCAAATGTATGTTGCTCTCAATAAATTGTATACCAAGTGAAATTGTAACATTGAGAAATTGAGCTGCACAATATTTAAGACATCCTTTCGTAACCTATGTATTTGTAAACCTATTATTTGTATGTCATGACAATTACAAATACATAATGCATACAAAGGAAAGTGACTTAGGATTGGAGGAAAAACAGAAGAAAACATCTATCAGTCCATGCATTGTTTTAAAGCAGATATCACTGGGTCCTGGGAGCTGTCCTGCCGGGACACAATAGAAGAGTTTTAAAGTCCTAATCGGTTGGGAAAAGACTCAACACTGAAATTGATTGATTATGGCCATAGATGAGCACACCAGTTACGACTGCACTCTTAAAGGTCCAGTCACTTGCCAGTGATCACAGACTAGTCCAGCTTCCAGTTGTTCATATCAAACCTATTTGATATTGCTGTTTCAGCTCCAACTAGTCGATGGTTTATTCAGGAGGCAAGTGATTTGAATCTTAAAACCTCACACACAAAATAATGTGTGTCAAGTGTAAATGGTGCCTTTGGTCTATTTTAAATTGGCCAGTGCAGATTCTCCAAGATCTTGAAAATCAGTTTGACGCAGCCAAACCGGGGTAGTAATCTGTATAACTTCTTTAAGGTTTACTTTCTTCTGGTAGTTTTACATCAATGGAGAGACTGAAAAATGTTTAATTCACTGGTTATAGCTGGTTTTTCTTGTGTGTTTGCCTTGAAGAAAACGTACTAGATTCGGGTACCACAGTGGCTCAGCGGTAGACCACGCGCCTACAAGTCAGGCATTAAGGGTTCAGTCCCACCACGGGGTGTCAGGAAAGGGGATCCGGCTTTAATCCCCATGCTCTGTAAATGTGAAACATACGTTGTAAAGCACTAGGAGTGGTCAATAGGCCAGAAGAGCGCTCGATGAAAAACGATTCCATTTACCATTTTCCACATATCTTAAAGGGAAAATTCACTCTGCCATGGGGTAGTGCATGAAAACCCCCTGCAGATGTTCCCGATCATTTCAGCATCTCTAGAGATGCAGTGAAACCAAAGTTGTTGTTTTTTACGGCCGCCAAGTGACATGCCATGACGTCGGTTGTTAGCCGGAAAACCACAGCCTAGCAGGGTCTCTTCTACTCCTAATTCAGTGTTTCCTGTGGGATAAGAGGTTTGCCGTGGTACTGCTGGTAAAAAAAAAAGTTGACATCCTTGTTTTACTTTCTTTTTTTTTGCGACAAAAGTTGGAGGATTTTGCTCTTCAGGGCTTCTCACAGAATACTTCTATGGATGGTCCTTTGATAGGGAAAGTCTTTGACAGGAGACATTAATAAACACCCCCATGCAGGCTGCTAGGTGTTTACACAGAGGCACTTGATGTGCATTGTTGCTGTGCCTCCTCACCAGTAGGAGTCTCTGTGGGACTGCAAGAGTAGAAGACTTCAGAATGGTGTCAGATCAGTAAATTGTTAGTGATAGAGTGAGTTCAGATTAGATCATATATGCTATCAGTGTTAGCAGATGCTAAATAAAGTCCTCAAGCGTTTGCCAATCTCCCGTGCTTCACTCAACAATGCAACAACCGCCAAACTACACCTGTGTTCCCAGTGTATGTGACAAAATCTGGCAGGTTTGTTGTGGGAAGTGAGTCTCTCCCAGTGTGTGAGAAAAGTACTGGCATATTCCCACAAGACAATGCCGTGGCGTGCTGCCACGGTTTAATGTTACCAGTTGAAACACTGAAGTTGACCAAAGATAAGTTGACACTAAATTCTCAACTAAGCTACAGTTCCAACGGTGGAAATGGCTTCCCACAACACTAGCATGAAGGATATAGTTACATTGGGGAATTTATTGCCTCAATCCACTAAATTACTCGGCAGTTATTGTACATACACAAGAAGCTGTGGTAGCTGTGTGGTTAGCACGCTTGCTTCGGGAACTGACGAGCCTGAGGCAGTGAGTTCAAACCCACTGCGGGGCGCCAGGAAAGGCATCCGGCCTTAATTCCCTAAACTCTGTCTAAGTCTGTATCCACCCCCCACAACGTTGGGACTACTTTTGACATGTAAAACAAGCCTCTCTCCAGTAGGACATACATAAAACCATCAGTGAAATTTCACTTTGAAGTTGGTCTATAGAAACAATGCCATGTAAACATAGTAAAGGCCAAAGAATCATAACTATCAGTATAATATTGTATCATGAACAATATCCCCGAACAGCAAAACATGCCAAAATAAGACCCGAGTTGAGAAAGAAACTACAAAAAGTTCCTGAAATGATATTTAGATAAAAAAGGTGGAGTTTATAGATTCTGATAGACAATCTCTAGCTAAGTTGTGCTGTAGAATTTTGGATCTGAAAGTGTTTTTGACTAACAACTAAAGTCACTGTGTTTTCATTTCCTACAGAAAGCGTCGAGGAGCCTTCAACAGTAAGCAGCTCTTCTACCTGGAGAAATATCGTCCAAAGATGCGCCTGCGCTTCAAAGACTCCAACGGCCATCGCAATAACTGCTGCATCCAGTAGAGCCAAAACTGGGACATGCCAACTCCCGTTACACACACACACACACACAAAAGAATTTAATCTTGCTAGCTTACTACCTGGCAGGCTTGTTTTTTGTTTTTGTTTTTTATTAGTCATTGTGTTGAAGTATTTCCTTTGGAAACCCTCTCAGTAATTCAAGTCGTAAAAAACAGAATCAGTCCATCTAGATTCAGTATTTACTGAGAGAACCGTTTTCATCACTCATACAAGTGACTTTTTCAGTCAGTAATTCAAGTGTTCCCTTCCCTCATCAGTTTCAAATCCAAGTGTCGAAGAAAAAAAACCCAGTCGTGTGAAGCAGACTTGCAGTGTGTTCTGTCAATGTGCCGTAGAGTTGGAAAGAGCAGTGCAGCCAGTGAGTTCTGTATCTTTGTGAAGCGTCAACATGTTGATTTCTTAGTTTTGCAAACACACCCAAAGATTTCCATTGGCCAGTGTGTTTACATAGCCTGAGAATGTGCTACAAAGAGCTATTTTTCTTTTCATTTCAACTTGAAAATTTATGTACCCCATTAAATTTTAACATTTTGCGTTACAAGACTGACTAGTTAAAGGTTTGCCTTCCTTCAAATCAGTGGTTCATCCATAAATGCCTTACAATCTAAATGGGACAAAGGCAATCGGGGTGAGAGTCAGCACCCATTACCATTGGGAAAAGGTCTTTAAGTTTTTTTTACTTGGAACAAAAATAATTGTTGCCTTTGTCTGTGCAGGAAGTCTTATGTACCCTTTTGCCCTTTCAGTGACTATTTTTAATATTAAATGCCTAATTGTTGCAATATTTGTCCGTTGAACGTGGGGAACTTTTGTGTTAAGCTTTTTTTTAATTTTTGCTTATTTTCTCGATAAAATCTTTTGTTTACCGATTAAACTGCCATGTCCGAAATGTGATTTTTGTTTTTTATTTTATTGTTTTAGCTTTGAACTGGACTTCCAACATCTGCGATATTTTGTATGCCTTTTTATTTGATGTCTGTAACTTAAGACTTGGATACTTGATGAGTTTATGTATTTGGAAATGTGTACTATTATTATTATTATTAATAGGTTGGCTATTTATACTATCAATGGATGTGTGTTTTAGTACCGTGAGAGACAAACTTGTACCTGTTCTCCAACTTGTGAGTGTACATTAAAATGATACACCGAAAAAGGTTAAAAAAAGGAGTGGTCATTGACGGTTAAATGCTCGTTTGTCAGATTGAAGTTTTGTCCCAGCAGTAGATATCTGGTGCCGGAGTTGGGGGGGGAAACAGCTTTTCTTAAAGCATGACAGGACCTAAACAGAGCAAATTGTATTTTATGAAAAACAGAATAAAAGTCGATTTCAAACTTGAGGAACTGACAATGAGAATTCTTCATGAACACTGAACTGAGGTTTTTTTTCCCCCCACAATGGTAAAAGCATGAGTGTATTGAACATTGTCACCCTATGAGAAACCTGGATATTTATTTCCAGGGTGTAAATTAATATTTTTACTCGCTGAGATTCCATGTTTGAGCATCTGCTAAGACGTACACATCAGTGTCTGAGGCTTGGACAGTATGTCCAGTGCACAGCTAAAAGTTACAAAGTCCATTTAGAGACTTTCCTCCTGCACTGATACTTGACACTAAATAACGTGACCCTCTGAGCAAAGGCAAGTCATGTCATATCCATGCAAACTAAATCTATGGAAAAAGTCCCAGATAAACACTGGGAAATGATATCCCAACGTGAGCGAGAACCCATCATTTAGTCATCCTGGCAATGAAAAACCAGACTTGTTCAGGCCAAGTCCTTCTGGAATACGTTGGGGGATCTGCAATGACGGACACTGTCTGCCTGGAGACTTGTCACATGTCTAACAGGGAGGAAGTCTGCTCCCATGCTGTGCTAATGACAATCATAGGAAACCATATTGTCGTCTGTTTGCACACACACAACTCACACAGGGGAATGCGATTCATCTAGTAGTTAGAGGGAAGATGCATGCTTGCTTCCGTTCGCCTGCTTTCTAACCTCTGGCTAGCCCTTGTGGTGAATAAGGAAGTGGATGCCTTGTGGCCTCAGACTGACTCGGTAGGGGATCTCAGAGCAGCAGTGATCGATCCCCAGAGGCTGTTCATGGCCAACCACTGCACCGCTTCCTTGTGGGAAGTCTACTGAGACAAAAGCTAGGGGAGCACACCCTGAGAGAAAAGCAACATGTCATTAGGTGGTTCCCTTGATAGTCTGGAGCTTCTAGCAGCCTCCTGCAGTCGTGACGGGAAACTGGTCATCCTGGGTATCGGCCCTTGCCATCAAGGCCCAGCCTGTCATTGTAAGGACAGCACCACACTCAGTGCTCAGGTCTCCACCTCTGACCACGATGACAGACCATCGACAAGGAGAGAAGTCAGCATCAGACTCAATGGACTACCACCTAGCAAGCAAATATGACAAACAAATTGAGCCCATTCCTTTCTGCCAACAGGTACTGAAATACACTGCATGAAGTTAAAGACGTCAATTAAAGATCGGATCGGGTTCCAACAGTGGAAAGGAGGAGTTTTGCACCAAATCTTTTATTTTACCACCCGTTAAGCTAAGTCTGAGTACAAGCATCAAGACTTTAAGCCGAGTCTGAGTACACTTTGATAACTTAGCAACCCTGTTGAGGACTCTCACTTATTTTGACTAGCGCCCTCTTGTGGCCATGTGTACAACAACACGACAGACCCTGCTCAGCAACCTCAGAGGCATTTCTGATCCATGCGTTACATGCACACTTGCCTATAGTCAAGTCTGCGTTTTCCCAACCCATATCACAGACAGGAATAAGACCCCAACCACGCCAAACATTAGGAACTAAGAACACAGCTGGTATGTGAGTCATTTTGATTTTTGAAAGGAATTTCAAGAGCTCCTTTGCTGTTCATTCACATTTAACTATCCTATCTTCCCTAAACCGATTGTAAAATATAAAGGATGACAAAAGATGACATGGTCTCTTTGCGTGGGAATAGAAAAGTATCGCAAATATGCATGAATAATAAAACTAAGTAATGTTATGGTTTTTTGGCCTCCCTTCATTCTCAGCATACAAACCATGCAAGCATTTATCAAAATGTGTTTATTTCCTCTTTTGTACAACTTGAAGATGTCAGTTTGGGTTTCGATATAATAAATAAGAAGTCATAAAACTGCCTGGTGGGCTGCCGAGCAATGCCGCCTGCCCTCCGACTAGGAAAACACACAGTTATCATGACACAGATATGAGAAGATATTCTACACTCAGAGGAAGGCTTTTGACCGAGAGACAGAAATACAAACAAATGTAAGTCATCCAGCAGTATAATTTGCAATAGTTTCATATTGACACATTTACATAAACATACAGAACAGCTTGCCTCACTGTCGCGGTCTGGCTTTCCACTAAAGGGAAAGGGGGCTTCTGTGCTCACATCGAGTATCTAATTTCTCTACAACACAGAGAACTTTTCTCATCTCACAGTAAAAAGATGGCAAAGCTGTGGTAAAAGAGATAACCTTTTCAGTTTAGGTGTCTTTTTCTAGCTGTGGCGCGGCTGCATTGTGTCCATTTTGATGTCTAGTTAAGTAAGGGACCGTGGTAGAAGTGACAAATATGTCATCGATAGAAAACATGCTGCAAATGAATTGATCGATTTTTTTTTTAAAGGCCAAACATACAAATAAAGCGGCAAAAAAAACAACAACACATGGACAATCTTCCATGGAGGGTTCATCTCCCCTACAGTCTTTCAGTTTGTCCTAACCACCTTGCTCTGAGGGGTTCAGGGGTGTGCGCCGGACCCCCCCTCTTCACATCTCGCTCGGGCCCTTCATCCCGGAGTCTTTGGCTGATACTGGTGATGCCACCATGGGCAGGACGCACTGCGACGACTCACAGTATCCATTCTGACCCGGAGGACCGGGGGGCCCGGGAACTCCGGCAACACCAGGAACACCACGGGGCCCCCTCTCTCCGTCACGCCCATTTGTGCCAAAGGCTGCTCTGCCAGGCTCGCCTAGGGAAAGTGAGGGGAGGGGGCTCAGACTCAGAGGGGACAGAAATACTGTGGAGATCCTGGCTTTCACAAAATAGGACAGAGGGGTTTCAGACAGCTCCATGCTCCAAGTTATTGTTCTGTGGCTGACCTCTGACCTTCTTGTAGAGGGGTAAAAAAGTGACCTCTATAGAGAAATAGTCCACAGGGTGACCTGGTGGCCTCTGAGATATTTTTTCCTCTCAATCCGCCCAATGTCATGTGCTTGTTGTACATTTGTTTCTAATGAAAGTCATGTAAAACAAAATGCAGTCCACACGCTGTGGGTTACACTTACACTTCAATACACTTTGTGAAGGAACCAGGGATCCAACCACCAATCTTCCGATTATTGGATGGCCACCTTACCCCCTGAGTTATGCCTCTCCTTACATCTTCTTCCACAGAGATCAAACTTTTGGTCCTCATTTTACCCTTTTTCTCTCTAAATATCTACAATAGCCATCTGTCTGTCAGTGTATGTGAGCTACATTTACATGCAAACTGACACCCCAATCTCACCTCAATCATATTTGTAGTTTGCATATAAATGAACTGAATGATACAGTGTGATGTGTTTACCTGGGAGACCAGGTACTCCAGCTTCTCCTTTGGGGCCTCTTGCAGTGGGTCCTCTCTCCCCTCGATCGCCAGTGTCACCTGGAGGAAATATATGATATTACAATATTACATCTAAATACAAGTGACGTATGGCGTTAAAGTTCCCCTACCTAGCCCGATCTTAGGTTTATGCATCATATGTCCTCCCAAATAAAGGAGTAACTCTTTAGCAATGGTGTTCTTGTGAGTCGCACTGTGTAAACTAAAATAAAAGATATAACATCTCATAAGCCTATGAAACAGTTTGTATGAAGCATACTTACATTAAACACACACACACACACACACACACACACACACACACATATATATATATATGGTTGTGTTTTCAGGGTGAGTGGCATCATTTGCAATAGGCTGGTTTTAGTTTATTGATAGGCTACATTGAGTTTGGACGTCTTGCAGCCTGTCTCATAAGCATCATACCAGTCCAGAAAAAAGGTTTTTATGGCATCAGCATACTACCACTGCTGTCTAGAAGGCACATAAAAGCTTTATTTATTTGTTGATGTATATACAGACAAAGAAATGTGTTATCTGTATTTAACCCATCCTTGTTTCAGCCCTGACCCTGAGGTTTTATTGTAATCTGACACTAGCAAGCAGCATCCCATGGCTGAACAGTGACACCATCTCATACACTGTTGTTAATTGGGGATGTACACTTTCACCACAGTGCACTGCTCTGTCCCAGTGGGGTGGGGGACAGGACCTGCTGCAAGGAGAACATACTCAGCCAATAGGTGGCAGCAGAAGCAGGATTTTCAGCCTGTTTGCTGGCCCTCGTGTATTTACGCTATACATTTCTTTTCCTCTGGGAACACCGACTAGGTGACCAACCCACTTAGCTGTTAGTAAACCTGAATTTAATAATGATATCTAAAAAAAAATATCCCCATAAATCACTGATGTAAGGGTGGAGATGACACTTGTTTTCTCATGCATACATACGTGCTACTTGGTCTAGAGATGACACTAAGAGACCTTTATGTCACATGCTCTTACAGGCCAGCCTGAGGTTTTACCTTTAGGTCCTTTACGGCCCAACAGGCCAGGTGGTCCCTTGAGGCCAGGCAGTCCTCTCGCTCCACTGTGTCCAGGGAAGCCATTCTCTCCGGAGGGGCCTGGGGGTCCAGGTGGGCCGGGGGGACCTGGGAGCCCACTGATGCCCAGATCAGGTCTGGTCAGGCTGGCTGCTAGCTGGGCCAGCTGCTCTGTGACACAGGAAGACATCTTTTTTTACTCTGAATCTTGTTGCCACAGAGTTTCTCCGAGTGAAACCAACATCGATTCCTAACTTGCAGATACTAACAAGTGTTAAAGTAAGTCAGCACACAGCTAGGCTTGGATCCACAGTGGTCTCTAGATGGAATGTTATAGTCCTTTGACCTTTGAATCAAGGTGCAATGCAGAGACATGAAAGCCAAAGACACGGAAATGGAGAAAACATAACCAAGTAAAGGAGAGGCTGTATGGTTATGTGTAGCCTGACCAATACCGCAATAGTTCACCTTTTAACTGAAATATGCTGACTCCCAGTAAGTCATGATATTAGATTCATCAAGATAAGTTCAGAATTTCAGTGTGTAGGTCACAAGAGAGTGTTTGTGCAAAGTTCTCCCTTCATTTTGTTGTCTCTCCTTCATCCTCCTCTTCCAGTGAAGTAAATTCAGATGAGACACATTGAGAATATGACTGCAGAAGATGACGAGCAGGAAAACATGGCACCCAGGCTGCCAGTATTCTCTTACATTGCAAATCAAATGATGAACAGTCTTTGTAACTAGCAACAGCCAGAGAATTATCCATAAATGCTCAATAGGAAGTTGAGCAACACTTACCTTGCATCACCCTCATGCAAACTTGCTTGATGTGTGAATCTGTTGGTGATTTGCCCTGTCAGATATGAGATATGAGAATCATGACAAGCCACATTACATGAGCAGTGACGAAGACCTGATAGGAACTATTGAGCTGCTGTAGCCACCACATAAGAGTCAGGGTTAACAAGTCTCACTAGGAGTAAATCAGTTCAACTACATTTTAAATTCAAATCAAGTTTTGATTGAATGCATCACATTATTATTATTATTATTATCATCATTTATTATCACAAACCAGTGTCTTTTTGCATAGAGAGCTCCCCTGTTCAGCTTTGGTCTTCTGATAAACACATCTCAGCGACTCAGTGAGGAGTGTGGCAGTCTTACCGCTGGTCCCTGTGTTCCGGGTACACCTGGTACCCCTCGGTCACCCTGCATGCCACGTGGTCCTGGCTGGCCCAGTGTGCCCTCTTTCCCTATCACTCCACGGCTTCCCTCCGGTCCTTTGTTCCCCGTCTCTCCAGGAGGGCCGGGCTGAAAGCAACAATGGCCGCCTGCTGATCACTAGTCAGTCAGTGGGGTTACATGGACAGAACCACAGCTCTGGGACATGATGTCTTTATGTACAGTATGTATGTTGTTTCTGTAAAAGAAGCCGTTTTTACCAGCACATCCCTACACAACTTCACTGACCTCTGACCAAATAAATAATGGTTTTAGATTTCCAATGAAACCAAAATGGATGTACCATTTTTTTATCTGCAGCTTTATCCGATAGTGGTTTGCACAGTGCTGCCTGCAGCCACTGTCAGCAGGCTGTGCCTGCTCTGAAGGTGATGAGGAGCTCGAGTACCCCCCTG
>OMLC01056345.1:0-11101 GCA_900302585.1 Regalecus glesne
AAATCTATAATCGGAAGGTTGAAGGTTCAATCCCAGCACCTGCAAAGAAGCATGTCTAGGTGTCCTTGAGCAAGACACTGAACCCCTAACTGCTCCCTGAGCTCCACATGGTGGCAGCTCACTGCTCCTACACAATAGGATGGATTAAAATACAGAGAATTCCAAATTTCCTCTTGTGGGACTGATAAAGGAATAATTATAATAATTATTAGGATTATATTTAAATTGGGCTCACTTAGCAACTGAAGATTGCGTGAAGCACAAAACAGGCTTGCATTACCCAAGACTGAAAGAAAGCACTTGAATTACTGGATCATATATACTTCTAAGTTTTTATGAGTATAATTGAGACTAGATATTTGTGTATGAGAGTGTGTATACTTCATAATCCTGCATTTACACAGACTCTGAGTTCCCATAAATATGGGTAAGTGAAGACTTTTGTGCAAAGTGAGGATATTTTTGGATCCTCCTCGCATCGTCAAGGATTTCATTTTGGGGTAAGAACTGTAGGTTTAAGGTTGAAGGGTAGATCGTTTTTGTTTTTCTTATAACCTGGGTCTTATTTTCATCCTATCGCCCCACCAGACACCATTGTTAAATAGTATCTAAAATCTACAAAATTAAGCCCAAGTAAAATAACATGTCATGTGTATGATGGAAAAGACTATGAAAATAACACCCAGGTTGTAAAAAAAAAACAAAATTATGAATTATCCTTTAAAGCCTGAAATTAGAGTACACTCTATCTTCGGCCAGCTTATTTCCATGTTCTTTAATCTCTTTTGGTGAGAAGGTCTTCTCTGTAGGCATCTATCTCATGACACATGTTAACATTAACCTCTACCTTCTGCAGAAGCATGACAATATGGGTTAGTTTTTCCTGTAGTTTCTCATCTGCCTCTTTCAGTTCAATCTCAGTATTGCTTTTCTCCACAGCTTTGGCCCTGGCGTCAGCTCAATTAGGCTATGAGTTCCACAATGACTGGAGGTCCAGTTCATACTCCTGGAAATACTCTTTTAAAAAAGGCCACAAGTTCCTCTGCTGTCATGCTGTTGACGCTGTCATTCAGAATTCAAATGTCAGGAGAGAAGTAACCCAACATTATCCTCATTGGGATGACTGGGTTGTCGGTTACCTCTTAAGTGGTACCTGGCTGAGTCATGCCTGGCTCCATAGGGTCTGGCCCCTTCTCCATCCCCCACTGGATGTCAGAGACCTGAAGGATTAGAGATGGTGGGTGCATCAATTGCACCTCATCACCACGCTTGAACGCCCAGCCGTCTTTAAGGGTGGATCGAGGGACCTAATCAAACTCCACTTTCCAGAAAACACTCCATTCATTGGTCTCCACAGCAACCACTTTGCCTGTGTACTAATCCTTACTTACATGCACCTCTACACCAGAAGTTAGGGTTAGCAGCTAAGGAATGAACATAGTCAAATGTGAGAGTCCTCACAAATATAGAGCAAACCAGTGCGTGTAACCAAACACATACAATGGTAGCCTTGAGTCTACCTGTATGTGTGTGTGAAAAAAATATTGGTTCCTTTTAAAAAGTGTGCAGCAGTGAGTGAAACCCCATTATCAGACTGAAGCAGTGCCTTCTCTCTCCAGACTGATGAACCATCTCTCTCTCTGTCTCTCTCTCTGTCTCTCTCTCTCTCTCTCTCTCTCTGTCTCTCTCTCTCTCTCTCTCTCACAAACTGAGTCGGGAGAAGATTGAACAAAAAGGGAGAGAATTCATTTCTCAGAGTGACATCCACACACTTCTCTTTTCAAAGGGTCTGGTTCTCATCTTGTTAGGAAAGTTTCCAATTTCTCTTTTTCTTTCGGCCCGTTCCCTGTTTCTCAGGGATCGCCACAGTGGATTTTACAGCTTTAATTGGTACCCCGTGATGGAACAGAACCAATGGTGGACATTGACAAACACTGCCTTGATCAATCCTGTATGGACACTCGACTGATCCAATATAATCTTGTCAATCCTCATGATGATTTGGCCGAATTTCGCGTCTGATCCCCGTCCCGACACAACCCCTAATCCTATGGATAAGAACACAGGTAAAGCAACAAAAGTGAATGGCTGTCTCGACTAACCGAATCAGCCATAAAATCCTGCCAGAAGACGCCAAACTGGATCTTTAACTCAGCGGTAAAACTCCAAAGCCAAGATTGCCAATGTAAGGCTTCCAAATCCTTTCCAGGAATCATTTTCCAGGACTTTGGCTTGGATATCCATGTCAGGCATTGCAGACGGCAGGTCATATTATTCAGTATTGACTATCAGTGGGAATCTCAACAGTCTCTAAATGGACTGTGACTAAGAATACCATCCAAACATCACATATTGATCTCACATCACAGCTATAGATTATGTTTGATAAGGCATCTCATAGGATAAATACTTGTTAAATCATCTAACTTGGTCATTTTATTTCACCAAAAATTCCCATACATTTGATCAAGTCGATCATTACCCAGGTATTTACCTTGACTAGAACCCTATTGTAAAACTTTCCAGGTTTTCCAGGCGGCATAGGATCCCTGAAAATAACAAAACACACTGCAATATTTTCTACTCACTCCAAGAGATAATGTGAAATCTGATATCCACATCATGAGAGGAAACAATGAGGTGGAATATGATGGGATTCTACCCCTGAACACACTGGATCCTATCCCTATGTGTTCAGGGATTCTATCCCTGAATAGACTGAACACACTGGACTAAAGAAACACTAAATATCAGGTTCAGTTGCTGAGCCTGTCAGACAAATGGGGATCTGCTACATTACTTACTGGCCCTCAACAAACACCCAGACAATCGGATTCCCAGCCAGATTGAAACGTGCACAGCCATGTGCATGCACTCACGGGACTGCAAAGCCACAGCTTAATCCACCAGAACGCTCTTTTCTTCCCAGGTTATGATTTCAGCATACAGATTTATAATACACATACTGGGGGGCCCCAGTAGCTCAGTGGTAGAATGAGCACTTCGGGAACTGATGAGCCAGATGTCGTGGGTTTGAGGCCACCATAGGGTGTCATAAAGAGCAACCAGCCTTAATCCTCAAGTTCCATCTAAGTCTGTCTCCACCCCCACAATGTGAAAATGGACCCCTCATACTCCCACTTAAGACAAAACACTTTGACCAAAGTGCATAATTTCACAGTAACACTAAAATATCTGGTTGTTTTAAGTGACGCTGTGTCTCACTGTACTCACCATTGCAGGTTTTTCCATTGTGCGCAGCACACACCCAGTCATGGCACTCGCAGCGCGGCCCGTAGAACTTGCCCAGGTCAGCAGCCCGGCAGATACAGACACCGCAGTCACACTCCCCCCTCCCACTGCAGATCTTACCATCGGGGGTTCGACAGCGATGCAATGACGATGCTGAGGAAAGCCTACAGGCACCACCCACCTGGCTAGGACAGAGAGAGAAAGAGAGATAGAGAGCAAGATAGAGAAGGAGACAAGCAGACAGGGAGACAGATGGAGGGAGGAAAAAAACATGGCAATCAGCACGCGGACACGGAAATCCCAGCGGTCAAAGGTCACTTGCAGCATCACCTGGGTGAATTTTTGGTCACATGTTCGATGAATTCTGTCTGTCTCATTTTGAAGGGCATTGATGTACTTCATTTGTTTCAATAGAAGTTTGCTAACAAGGAAATTAAGGACAAGGTTTAATGAAGAGAAAATATGACATCAGCTTTGAAACCACGGCTCAATTGTCTCACATAGAATCATTGTAAAGCTGAGTTCACCGTGGTCTCTTGTCCAAAATCTACTAAAGCGGGTGAATAAAATAACATTGTAGCTGATATGTATTCTGATTTCCTGTTAAAATATGTACCTGCAGGAACATCAGGGGGATGCTCAGAAGTGACAGATACTACTTCATTTAGATTCAGGCTAGAGGAGGGGCCTTGAGAAGGCAGAAGTAAGACATGTTGATAATTTCTTTTTTTTGAATGGATGTTAATAATTAACCTGCTTCCTGCATGCACTGTCCCTTCATTATAACTCAAGCCAAGCTACCATATATTGGTGACAAGGATACTGGATGAATTAATGGAAGTATGGTTTTAGGATGGGTGCAATAATCCAGTCACTGTCTGGTCTGGATCAGCCTCCACACAGGACAGGGACAGACTTCAACACACAGTCAGGTCTGCAGAGAAAGTCACTGGTGCCAATCTGCCCTCCATTCAAGACTTATACATCTCAAGTCAGCAGACGGAAAGGCAGCATCACTACGGGACCCATTACATCCTGGTCACAACCTGTTCCACCTCCTCCCCTCTGGTAGGTGCTACAAAGCACTGAACACCAACACTATCAACTGTAAATACTGTTTCTCTCCTCAAGTTTGTCATTCACTTCCCCCACAATCCGATTTCGGTTTAGCAGTTGACAATGGATGGACATTCTCCATTATGTTTTATCACCTCTTACCTGTATATAGTCTGATTAATAGATTGATTCTGGATGTCGAACCGCCGATGTTCAAAGGCTGCGGTAAGGACTAAGTCAGACCAAATTGCTAACTAACTAGCTAACATGCTACGGACTAGTAAGTAATATAATGAATACAGAAAGATGAGTGGTGATTGTACGACCCTTTGAAAAAAAAGTGTCTATTAAATGAAACGGAATTTAGTTGTAAGTATGGCATAACACCCGAACAGATGCTTAGAGGAGCCTTGTGTGGGGGGTAAACGACAACGGGATTCAAAAACGTTTGCTAGCCGTAACAGCCGCTGTCTGATAAAGCACTTACACTTGCTGTCGCCTCAAGAACACTCAGGAGCGAGAGAGAAGAGAAACCTAACAAATACACCTTTTTTACTGGGGACAAGCCAATTGCAACCAGTGTCACAGGAAACAACACAGTGCAGCCCAGTACACGTTCAGAGATCACTGTTACTGGCATATCTGTAAAGCTAGTAGTAGCCAGGACAGGATAGCCTTCTCAGTTTATTCTCACATTTAGTCTTCGTTATTTTCTCACGGCAAAATGCACTTCACATAGTTATATTTACTACATCAAATCACATAAATTAAACATACCGGGCAAGTTAAGAATAGGAAGGCCTCCGGTCGGCTGTTGCTAACGATACTTGACCTCCTCTGGGACACAATGGCAAAATGGCGCAAGTGTGGGCGGAGCCAGCATATGTATTGGTACGGCACAAACAAACGAGCGGACAAACACCGGAGTCACAGCTGCTCCCGCTGGTCCAATACGAAGGTGTCCCATGTTAGATACTGCTCTACATAGATTCTGTGAAATTATAATACATTTTAGCAGTTTAGCTGACTCTGCCACGCTACTACCATTAGCAGAATCGAGAGGGCGCTTGGTGAGTAACGGAGGCTTTCTGTGCTTTGTTTTTTCACCCATTTATGTTAACGAGCTGTCTGCTAGCTTAAACTGCATGTGTGCTAAACTAACACCATGTATTGCGTGCTCATTTAAAAAAAAAGTATATGTATTGAATGTACCCATTTGCATTCGCCATTTTGCCGCTCGTCTTGGAAAGGATCTCAAATGACATTCGTAACCAGAGTTTGGAGGAATTTTGTGTTTTTGACTTTCAACACAATGCAGCTCAACATGCTATTGGCCACCAGTTACAGGAGCAATGAGCAGCCGCCCGGAGGCCAACTGTAATTCTTTTTCTAATTACCTTGCCCAGGGGCACAGGCAAGAGAGTTAACCCTAACATGGAAATCAAGGCACCTGAAGGAAACTCATGAAGACACAGGTAGAAAATGCAAACATCACACAGAAAGGACCTGGGATGGCCTGGGATTCAAACCCAGGACCTTCTTGATGTGAGGCAACAGTGCTAAACTCTGCCACCATGGTGTCCGTTGAACTCCTCTCAGGGCAGTGTCATCAGTCCATTATTAATCTACACCCTCTATACTAATGACTGTATCAGGCCTTCCACCATCACTACTTTCTCCAAATACTCTGATGATACTGCCAAACTGGGACTACTTCATAACAATAACTCAATCACAGCCTTTCAACAATCTATTTCTCATTTTACTCAATGGTGCATGGAAAACTACCGCCAGGTTGAAGTGCAAAAGACAGAATTATTGGTTATCAACAAGTCAAACACAAGTCTTACTGGACTGAATCCCATCCCCATCCATGGCAAGGCAGCTGAACAGATTAACAAGCTCAAACATCTTGAGCTCAGTGTAGATGGTACATTCAGTGCCTGATCAACACATCACTGAGATCCATGAACAGTCCCAGCAAAGGCTCCATGTCACCCACTAGCTTAGAGCGCTTGTAGATTCCTCAGTTAATTCCCTCATAGTTGTGGAAGGGCAGTTGTGACTGCTGCAGTACTGAACAAGGTTAGTTAGCTGGGATGTTAAAGATACTGGTCAGAATTGGCTTGAGGGGCAGGGATGTGATATCCTGTTAAAATATTCGCGTGCAGTACCACTGCATGTCGTTAGTGGTAATAGAAGTGATAGACACTACCTCACTAACGTAGATTCAGGCAGGAAGACAGACTTGAAGAGACAGGAAGGACACATTCTGATAGTTCAGATCTGTCGTTTTCTAAATGGATGATTGAACAGTTGGGTGACATGATATCTCGGTAGTCAAGCATGCACTTTGGGAACTGACAAGCCAGATGTGGGTTCAAACCCACCACAGTGCATCAAGAAGGGCATCCAGCCTTAATCTTCCAAACTCCGTCTAAATCCGTGTCCACCCCCACAATGAGGGGACTACTCATGACACGTAAAAGTGGACTTCTCAAAAAAAAAAGTGGACTTCTCTCATTAAATGGCTAACCTACATCCTGGAGCACCTTTTCATCATAACTGAAGCCAAGTCACCACACATGATCGGGAAAAAACAGCAGAAATATGACCCAGGTTGTGAAAGAAAACCGAATCATCCTTTACATGCATGCATCTAAACAGTAGTTCTCCCAGTCTAGGTCATCAGGGTTCTCATTGAACCTGAAAAGATGTTTTCCTTTTCATCCCTGTCATGGTTTTACCCCATTCTTTGTGAGCACCCTAATTTATATCTGTTCCTTTAAAAGGGAGCTGGGTGGGTCACATACTGGGCTGAGAGCTGAGGAAGACCTTCACTGGGATGTTGAAACATACTCACGTTTTTGTTTTAACCATTTGACCTGATGCTACTATTTCGACCTTGTTGACTACCTGGATTATTGAGCCTGAAAATATGTTTTTCTGTGTCTTGGTTGGAGCTCATTCACATTGGGTCATGTGTGCATAGCGCAGATGAAAATGTGAAGACAAACCAGTGAAAACTGCACACATGGCAGTGCAGTAGCAGAACCAGCAGCACCATGCAGGAACACAACTTGGGTTCAAGTTGATTTGACGTGACATCAAGAAAACAACAGGTTTGAAACAAAAGGGAGTGTTGGGAAAGTCAGTAATGAATCCGAGTGTGTACTGTTAAGCCTACCCTGCTCGCAGCCGCTCACAAACTGCATTTTTGCTCGCTCGCTGAGATTTGTTTCATTTGGTCGCTCTCTGACATTCCTTTCCATCCCGGCCCTCTCTGGCTACAGGCCGGCTTTCAAAAGATGGCAGGAACGTTTTTTAGAGACCCACGGAACAGGCGTTCCCTGCCATTCCTGCTGAGATAAAGTCAACGAGTGTTTGGCATTTCACCAGGACACCATGCATGTTGCTCTATATCTCACAGCTGGTACTCCTCACTCTGTCAGGATGTATGTGTGGGTGTAATCAGCAGACAGACAAGGTGAAAACTGTGTAGATGTGCACCTGAAAACTTGGAGTCGGACACCTGTAATTTCCCAGATGTGGGTTTGCCATTATTATCCAACAAACACGAAACAACACAACGGACACGACACAGTAAGGTAACAGGCAGTGACTGCACAGGCATGGTGCACCTGTTAAACACCTCTACCACTGCTGAAACCGGACGACAGACTTACGGCCTCCCTCGGGCTCGCCTGCTGCCATGAGAGGCCGGGGCAGACATGAGGAGACACGATTGACGTGTTCATCCTGGCTGGTGCAGCATGTGTAGACAGATGAGACTCTGCATAAGTCCAACTCTTAATCCTTTCCAAGTTATCCAAAACAATCCTGTCATGCTTTATTCGGTGGGAGACGGCATTATGACCAATCCGTCAAATATGTAAAAGCAGACTTCATTTACTTTGTCAATAAAGCCTGAATCTGATTAGCACCAACACTGCATGGTGAATACAGGGGGGGGTTTGTTTTGCCTGCTGTTGTGGATAAAAGAAAGTAATTGTTTCAAGATGCTTTTCAACAAATTCCTCTTTTAAAAGTGATAAAAGTTGTATTTATCAAAGTCCTATAGATGGAAACTGAAATATGAATCATTCCTGCGATGACATTGCATGTAGTGTTATGATGAAAAGCTGCATCAGGAACCTCGGCATAAAGTTTGAAGTGCCAAAGCTCGGAGGCTACCCTTTTTAAACTGCTGGTAAACCCTTGCAGCCCTGTCTACCTTCTCCCTCCGGAGAAGCAAAGCAAGAAATGACCAAAAACACAACAAAAATGAAGCTTTGTGTAAACTCACCTCAGTGACTGTAACAAAGAGTCCTCCACGGCGGAGAGGAGAATCAGAAGCAACGGAACTAATGTGGACTGTACCAAAGCCTCTGTGTGCATGTTTAAATCCCTCAGAAAGCTCAAGTGAAGCGGCTTGAAGGAATTCCCCAAATTTTTTCTTTCTGTCTAAGCAGACGGTAGGAGAGTGTGAGGGGAAGGAGAGAGGGGGGAGAGGGAGAGGAAGATCAGCGGGCTGGCCTGAACTGGCTCAAAGCCTCCGGAGGCTGGCGGTCCGCTCCATACAAGTGCCTTTGATTAGTCTTGACTCTCAGGCAGTCCCGGCCTGAGGAGACCTGCCAAAAAAGAAAAGTTTAGTCATCAGCTGAAGACTTGATGAGAAACAGATTGTTCTCCCTACTTTTCACCCTCTGTTTCTGCATATGCATACCTACGGTACCTCTACACTCAGTCATGCTTATTTCATGTGACAGATATGTTCATCCATTTACATATGCACACAGACATACAGACACACATGCATGTGTGTTGATGTGCACATCTCTGTCCATATTACAGCTATGTATTTATACTTGACATACTGTTAAGTGCAATATACATGTGTGTAGTACTTACTCTTTGCACACTGTCCATCTCCCATTGTGGTGTCTTCCATCCTCATTACAGTTGCATACATTGTGTATTTCTGGTTATAATGTGAGTCCTGTATCTATAATGGCTGTATGTTGGCAGGTTGCTGTGACTTCTGCATTTCTCCCTCATGGACTAAAAAACTTTTCTCATCTTCATTAATTACTTTCTCTTTTTGGTCATAATCTACATCTTGCAGCTTTTTGTGCTCCTCACTTCAGATGTTGTTGACAGTATTCCCAGAATGTCTGTGTGGCTTCTGCCCATCCAGAAGTCCTACAGACAGGGAATTTACCACACGCCAGCTCCAGCAAGCACGCCCTGAGCAAAGGCAGCCTTTCTACATGGCTTTCATAGACCTGACAAAGGCCTTTACTCAGTAGACATCCGGGCTCTGTGGAGCACACTATCAAGATGTGGTGGCCCTGACAGATACATCAGACTACTGGGGCCTCTGCGTGCGTGATGGCATGCGGTTGGGGAAGTAATTCTTCCATGCATTGATTACTTCCCCTACCGCGGAAGCTGACATCCACTCTGAGGTTAACCATTGGACTGAGTCATGCCAGTGGTGCTTAAGCCAGACTCAGGAAGAGTCTTTGAAGACAGACCTAAAGGGCCAAACTAAACTCCTGGGCTACAGAGCTGCTGTTAGCCCCCACCCTTCTGTATGGAGCAGAGTCATGGACCACCGACAGAAGCACCTGAGAGCCCTGGAACAACACCACCAAGGATCCTCATCTAATCGATCCTGTCTATCAAAGACACGGAGGATCAGCTGGAGGGAAAGATGCACCAACACAAACACTCTGGAAGAAGCCAACATGACCAGCATCACCACCACAATAATGCAGCACTAAACTCCAATGGACAGGCCGTGTCATCCACATGTCCAGCACACACCTCCCGGAAAAATAACTGTACTCCCAGCTGAAGTGAGCTCCTGGAGGGTAAAAGACATGTTTCAGGACAATATCAAGACCAGTCTGAAGAAATTCAACATCAATTTGAGCAACTGGGAACACGCTGTACCGGACAGGCGCTCCTGGAAGAAATCTATGCAGGAAGGAGCTGCAAGTCATGAAATGAAATTCCACTGTGACAGAGAAAAGACTGACAGCACCGCAAGGAGGGAGAGAAAAAGGCTCAACCACCACTTTCCCCTCTCCACAATGCAACAAAGTATGTGGATCGTGGATATGTCTCTATAGCCGTCTGAAAACCCACAAGTAGACAACCTGATGGGGAGGACTGTCATGCTCACTTCTATGTTATACGTGTGCTGCAGAGGAAAAAGTGCCAGCACTGCAAGGAAGGAGCTAAAAAGGCCAGTATCACAACATGTTGGCTCACGTCAGTGATACAAAGTCTCTTGAAAAGTGCTGCTAAAAGTTCCATTTTGATAAGACAGGATCTCTTCCTGATTGTGGTTTCTCATCTAAATGTCACATGGTTTTCATTAGAGTCTAGTTTGTCGCTGAGCTGTTTCTGATCATTTGCTTGAGGAATGTGGCTGAACATGTTTTACCACAAAAAAATGTTGATCTGGTTCTGATCATGATCATTCATGTAGTTTATAGTTTATTATGTAATATATACATGTGTGTATGTGGATACGTGTGTGTGTGTGTGTGTGTACACACCACACACACACACACACACATAGAAGGTCATTGTTTCCTCAATGAGAGGTGGCACACCAGTTGAGTTGGAACTACGGTGAAGAGGAAAAATCATACATGCCTTCACCTCTTCCCACCTAGACTCCTGTTTACTCTCTGTACACAGCTGTGAATCACTACACTTTGCCCCGGCTACAGCCACTAGAACCATGACTGGCACCTGGAAGAGGGACAACATGCATTCT
>OMLC01056347.1:0-13795 GCA_900302585.1 Regalecus glesne
GTGTGTGTGTATGTATGTATGTATGTATGTAGAATGTATGTATGTATGTATGTAAGTATGTATGTAAGTATGTATGTATGTATGTATGTATGTATGTATGTATGTATGTATGTATGTATGTATGTATGTATGTATGTATGTATGTATGTATGTATGTATGTATGTATGTATGTATGTATGTATGTATGTATGTATGTATGTATGTATGTATGTATGTATGTATGTATGTATGTATGTATGTATGTATGTATGTATGTATGTACGTACGTACGTACGTACGTACGTACGTACGTACGTACGTACGTAATAGGTAGTTAAACAAGTTTACTGAAGGACAAATAAACTATCTTTGCACACAGATAATTTCACTAACATTCCAAACCCACAACCAATAGATTAAACCAATATGCAGAAATCAAATCATAAGTTTAGCACACTGTGCTCTTACATTGAATCTAAAAGCAGAGATCAGTAGAATGAGTTAACGCAAGTTACCCACAGGAGACCCTTAAGATTGACCTAGTACAACTGAATCAAGTATCACAATGAAAAGATCTCAAACACACAAGTGTGGGACAGTGAAAGGTGGTGGACTGCTTAGCTACTGTGACTGGCAAAGATTTGAGGAAAAACAGTCTTGATAGGGTAGCTTCTGTGTGAGTGCAGCCTGGCTGAACAAAAGCAGACTCACATGCAAACTTGACTGCCTTGAGAAGATGTGTATGGTCAGTCTTCTCAGAGGGAGCAGTGGAGATGGAGCTGTACTTCCTATACCACTCTACCAAGAATGAGTGTTTTTTTATCCTTTAATTTCAGATATCATGCAGTTGCTTTGACTTTATCTCATGAAAAGCTAGACTGTATTCAAAGTAGAGAAACTAAAGGAGAAATTGACTCTTTACGTAAACATGCGGTTGTTCATGGCAATGTTCCCAACTTGCATCTTGTCCATCTGTAACCGTCTCATTGATATGACATGTTGACTCTAGGTTTCCTTGTGATTAACTCTCCCTCTCCTATTAAGTGTGGACAAGGTCAATAAGCACCATTGCGCATCACACTAATGAAGAGTCCTCGATTTGATGTAATAGAAGTTTAAGTCTATGAATTTGGGGATCGAGTAACTGCTTTGCTGATGCCTCAAAGAAATGAATCTATCTCTAATCAAACTTTATCCAAACTTCACGACTAATTAAAGGTTTGGCTATCAGTAACTCTAGACAATGTAGAACAGTTTTAAACTGCATTTTATTGCATGTTAAACATATTACTCATTGATTATATGATATTTACCATACTCAAATATGCATCTGAATAAAAATTCTTAGATGAGCCAACCAACAGAGGGGAGAGTGCTCATCAGATAAGGAATGAAATAGTTCAGTAATTCAAGTGATTTCTTACAATCTTGATCAGTACGAGCCTGTTTCGTGTTTCATGCAATCATCAGCTGTCAAGTAACCCCATTGGTGAAAACATTTGGTTATAAACATCCGCTACTTCTGTATTTTACAAAAAGCCAATGGATGTGTATGTTTGTTTTATAGTATATTTTTCTGGTTAGTCTGTGTATTTGTATAGGTGTTTCTGGGTATATTTGCATCAAATTTCACATGTCTGCATGCAATCATGTATGTGACCGTGTGTGCGTGTTTGTGTCTATAGGTGTGCATTGAGTAGGTCTACATCCTGGTGAGGAATCCACATACTTTGATAATCAGTTCCAGGTGATATTCCACTGATAAAACCACACAAACATTCCTTTTTTTTTCCTTTGCCTCTCCCTTTTCCCTCACTTTAGTTCACCTCATTTTTCATAATAATCCAACCCCTTTACACCCTGGATGTTCTTTCTTTCTACCTTTTTTTTCATATCAGACTTGGTGAGATTTGGCTTGGTAAGAAAAAAAACACAACCACAAAGGCCACCAAGAACTGCCAAAAGTTGCCATCCAAACACCATATTGTGTTTTTAAATTAGCCAGCAAAACTAAATTTCAGCATCTCCTTTTCTGTATAGTTTTCGCTCTGGCTTTTATGCAACAGCCATGTAAAATCTGTGAATCCTGTATTGAGATGTTGAATGAAATAAGTTGTACGGTTTTACACTAAAAGGGACGGATGGAGGAGACTGGTTTTGAAAATGGTACCAATATTTCCAGGTTAGCTCCATCCAAGCACAAACTCTGAACCCTAGCCTGCCTATCTAACCTAACCAAGTTTTCTCTCTCTACCTCCCTCCCTCCCTCACACTCATTTTTTCTTTTACCCTTTCCTATTGGAGAGTAATGATTTAAGAGCTCTGGTTTTAATTGGCTATTGTGACGATACCTAAATCATTGGCAACAATTCAGAGGAGCCGCCACCTGTGTGCATATGTGTGTATCTTTATGTGATTCTGTTTATCTCATCATTGGTACATTTGTTCTCTGTTAACGTAGGCATGGTAAGCACCCCCAGAACATACTGTTAACAGGCTACAGCCCCCACCAATTGGCACACCTCAAGTTGACAAGCTGTGATGTCAAGAGCATATGTTATGTCTTGCTGAGAGCGAGACAGATTAGAGGCTGTGTGTGAGAGTAATGCCTGTATGCACAGATGTTGCTCTGTGCGTGTGTGTGTGTGCGTGCGTATGTGTGTCATTTATTTAAAGTTCAAAGCCTGTCTACAGTTTACAAAACAGGATAATTTATTTTATTCATGATAAATATTACGGTGCATTGTCAGGGGCTTGTATATAGGACAGGATGTTGTGTTAATGTAAAGTTCACAGAGGCAAATTTTTAATTTGTGACAATAGGCTGGACAAACAAAGTTGACTTGACTTATGCCTTGTTTATGTGAAGACTGATAATCAGGTGTCGCCTTTTGAAGAAATGTTTGTATATAATCCAGGCACTGGGGATGCAAAAGCCAGTGCATTCTTAGTGCCTGTGAGAAGCCTGGATAGGGTTGCATTAGGCAGGGCATCCACTGTAAAATCTTTGCCAAATCAAATATATGGCAAACAATTCTGATTTCTATACCACATTGTCCAAGGCCCGGGTTAGCAATGATTGCCATGTCCAGAGGGAGACCAGCGGCAGTGGAAGAGGAGAAAGGGTAGGAGTGTGGGGATGAGAGTTGGAACTTTGAATTTTGGCACCATGACTGGTAATGGGAGAGAGCTGACTGATATGATGAAGAGAAGGAGAATAGATATACTATGCGTGCAAGAGACCAAGTGGATAGGGAGTGAGGCCAGGGGCATTGGACAGGGGATCAAACTCTTCTGCCATGGTGCTGATGGGAAGAAAGATGGGGTAGAGTTAATGCCAGAGGATGCCAACAGTGTTTTGGAGATGAAGAGAGAGAGATGAAGAGAGTTTTGGACAGAGTGATGAGTATGAAGCTGAAAATCATAGGTGTGATGATAAATGTGATTAGTCCATATGTTCCTCATGTTGGATGTAAGATAAAAGAGAATGAAAAATTCTAGAGTGAGTTGGATTAAGAACTGGAGAGTGCACTCGAGGTCAAGAGAATGAGTGGACTTCAATGGGCATCTTGGGGAACAAAATGGAGATGATGGGGTTGATGGGTGGGTATGGAGTCAAGAAGAGGAATGAGAAAGGATGTATGGTGATGGATTTTGTGAAAATGAAAGAATTTGGCGTGATGAATACATATCTCAAGAACAGGCAGAGACACAGTGGGATGAATAAGTGGAGGAAGGTATACACAGGTGGACTAAATCTTATGCAAGAGTTGCATTCTGAAAGAAAAAGATACTGTAAGGTAGTGACAGGGCAGGGCGTGGCTAGTTAGCCTCGGATGGCCTGTAGGATTGAGATCAAGAAGAGGAAAAGAGCGATGGTAGAGCCAAGAAGGAAGACTGTTGTGTGCAGTTCAGGAAGGAGTTAAGACAGGCCCTTGGTGGTTGTGAAAAGTTGCTGGATGGCTGGGCAGAAATCCTGAACATCTTGGAAGGTCTTCATCATCACTGGTGGTCACTTGAGGTGAGTATGACTGTTCTCTCATTGGGTTGTCAATTTGTGGGTCTTGAGATGGCTGTAGAGGCCAATCCAGGAGCCACGTACTTTGGTGCAGTGTAGACGGGGGAAGTATGTGGAGGAAGAAGTGAGATAGAATGATAAAGAAACTAGACAAGAGTTTAAGGAGCTGTAGTGGAAGGCAAAGAGAGAGGCAGGTCAAGCCCTGCGATGGAATGGTGACCTGTCCAGGGTGTTTCCCTGGCTTTCACCCAATGAGCACTGGAATAGGCTCCATTATGTTTCTGTGACCTGAGTTTGGACAAGTGGTTGACGATGGATGGATGGACAAATATTTTAAACAGATGTTTTTGGTGGTCACTCAGCAGCAAGAGTTTCAATCAATTCTCATCTAAAATGGCCATTTATCATTGTGAGCTAAGAAAGAGGAACCTGTTACTCTTGGCCTTTGCATGTAGATTCTGATGAAATTTAAGGAAATAGTTGATAGGTAAAGACTGAGGATTATTTAAAAATATAAAAACCATGTAAACCATGTTTGTTTTCATGGTTCTCGTTTTGAGAGAAAAAAAGCTATTTGCCCCTGCCAATTGCAGCTAACCACTGGATCCATTATCATTCATGTTGTTCCCAATTCCATTAACTTTTACTGATCAAGGCGAGTCAACAAAGGGGTGCTTGGTTCCTTAAGTTTGTTGTGATTACAATGGAGGAGGATTGGTTTTATACATTTGGCACAGTCACACCTGTAACTGTCCAAAAGTGAAACCTCAGCATTGGTAAATGAGCTGCCTCAGAGGACCAAGGTTGAGGGTTTAGTAATACTTTCGGGGCACCTCTGCCAGTTCAGCAAATGGTTGAGTATATTTCATTCACATTTGTTTTGTCAAGGCAATATTTCTCCAGTCAACGTGGTAATTCAAAGCAGCAAGCTGTCCGTCACGAGCTTGCCTGTTTCAACCGCAGTGCTACTGCGGCACTGAAGTACAAATTTCAGCGCAAACACCCCCTTCCACCCCATTAGGGAGAAATAGGGAAAATCTGTAACCCGATGGGTTTTGGTTTATGCAAAGTCAGCATCTGTAGCCACAGAAACCAAGGCTCCCTGGTAGGTCATGTTTAAAGTGGAGGGCAAAGTGAATTACTTGTACGGAGGAAAAACTAGTTTACATATAAGAATGAAAAAAATCGACCGCAGATGAGAATATTCTCTCTGCAACATGTTTGTGCTTTAATGTGGGGGGAGAATGTCAACTCATCTCTATGCATATACATAATCTATATTTGACTGTGTTGTGTGTGATTGTGGACTTGAGTTGCCTCTCTCCAGAGACAGACTTTGATGTCATCCATATCCCCTCTTCTTCTGCCTTTCTTCTTTTTTATTTTTTGTAACCTTTGTCATTTGTGATTTTTTTTTACCACATGTTTTCCCTCTCTTTCTCCATCCATTTCCTTTTGACTTGATTAGACATTCCTTTACTCACCACTGAACACCAGAGAGACAAGGAACAGTGCCATTTGATTTGTATCATAAAAATGGAGCGTAGAGAGAGAGAGCAAGCAAGTAGAAAAGAAATAAATTGAGAGAGAGAGAGAGAAAATGACTGAAGGGGCAAAGATTGTGAGTGAAACAGGAAAATGTTGTTCTAGACAGAGTGACAACAAGAGCTAGATGGTGGGAGGGAAAGATGAGAGAGAGGGAGATAGAGAGCAAGGGTGTGAGTGAAACTGAGAAAGGGAGTTTGAAAGGGAAGATAAAGATAAGAATACAGGAGAGACAGAAAAAGTCAGACAGAGACAGAGCATGTGAGAGACATTGAGAGGGTGTTGCAGCAACAGAGAGGGAAAAGAAAAAGGTGTCCATATGTATGGGGGGAGGGGGGAGGAAGACAGTGAGAGAGGATGTGACTGAAACACAGAGCGGATGGCTGAGTGAGAAGAACATATTGTGAGGGAGATGGGGGGGGTTGCTGGACTGAATATGACTGAGTTCTGTGTGTGAGTGTTTGTGGTGTGTGAGTGAGTGTATGTGTCTGGTGTCTGGGTGTGTGTGTCTGCGTGCGCGTGTTTGCAAAAGCAACAGGAAGATATATAAAATGCTGGCTGGTAAGCATCCAGACAGAGTCGGGAATGTCCTCTTGGCTATGTCTAAGAGTGGATGACTTATACCAATGGAGTGTTTGAGTGGGCTTGTGCTCTCAACTGCTCCCTGTGTATGTGTATGTAGGCGTGGGACGATTCTCAAGCCACAGATTACCCAAGGGGGGGACAAAAGGAAGTAATCTAAACTCAATTTGTGCCACTCATTGGAGGTGGACATTCATTTTAAAGCACTTTGAGTGGTTACTAGACTAGAAAAGTGCTATATAAGAACAAGACTATTCACCATGGGTGTGTGTGTGTCTCACCAGGTTTTTTCCTCAATGATCAATGTCATTACATTTTATTGTTTGCAGTTAGCTTGCACGTGTGGATTAATCGTGACACGTAAAAATGGACCCCTGCAGTTAGTTTGCACATACAGGGAATTTGACACAGTGTGATGCTCTACATAAAAAACCCCAAAGACAACAAAGCTTAAAAAAAGAAATTCTAAGTGTTTTCAACTGTAGCCCTATAAAATGGAACCAAACTCAGTCTTATCTTTGGAACAATAACCAGACCAACCAAATGTGCAATATTAAATGTCGATTTGTATATTATTCACTCACTAGTATATCCCTCAAGCTCAATCTAAGTCCTTGTCCACCTCCATAACGTGGTGACTAACTGTGACATGTAAAATGGAGCTCGTTCTAATTTACAAAAAGTAATGGCACAGTATCAACAGCTTATAAAAGCTGCAAAGTATGAGGAGAAGGACATTGATAAAAATGTTCCAAAAAGAGAGTCAGTGGGGGGGCTTTTTATCAATCCATTTTAGGTCAACTGTTTGAAAGATCTAATATTTCATTGATAACAAGTGAAGGAGTGAGAAAATATTTTTGAAAGTAATGAAAAGAGGGTATGATTTTCAAACATCTCGGCTTACAAAGGAAAAGCTTTTCCCAAAATCAATAGCCTGCTAATTAAGAAATTGTCTGTAAGTGAACCAAATATAAGATTTTTTAGTGGAAGGTCAGCTATCAGCAAAAATGGCTAAGACTTCTATTTCATGCTTTTTACTCCTCTGTCTAGTGTAATAATCTGTCTACTGAAAGACTTGAGGAAAATTTAGAGTTGCTTGTGGTATGGGGCGGCATAGCTCAGTGGGTAAAATGGTCGTCTGGCAATCAGAAGGTTGTAGGATCGATCCCCGGTCCTGCATATAGCATGCCGAGGTGTCCTTGAGCATGACACTGAACCCCTAACTGCTCCCAGAGCGTCATATGTTGGCAGCTCACTGCTCCTATACAATAGGTTGGGTCAAAAATGTAGAGAAATCCAAATTTCCCCTTGCGGGACTGATAAGGGAATCATTTCATTTATTCTGTTCACATTTCCCGAACCTATCTGACCACCAAATGGCTTCAAAAAAGGCAGAACTCAGTTTTTTTAATGCATGATAAAACATGAGCAAAAAAAGAGCTTTCTAAGTTCACTTCAAATGGACAATACCCTCAAAATGTCTGGAAAAAGAGAATAAGTAGCAACACTTATAAAAGATTCAAAAACATTGCAATAGTTGAGAGTTAAAAAGTGCAGTTGAGTATGACTGGCTGTGTGTGTCATACAAGTCAGATGGAATTTGCCAGATAGGTTTTGATATTGGTGTGCACAAGTATCATTTAGTGCGACATGTTTACGTGCAGCTTACAAGAAATTCCAAGTTTACCATCACAATCACTGATGATAAGCTTGATTGTAAATGTGTGTGTGTGTGTGTGTGTGTTTGTGTGTGCCTGTGGGCGAATGCGTGCATTGCTATCTGGTTAAACCGGTTTATGGTCATGGAGATAATGCTGTTAGTTCTGTTTCCTGAGTAGCTGTTAGAGGCAGACTCCATGAATTTGGGATGTCACGGTCCAGAGGAAAATAGCAGCCAGCCATGTTTGTGTATATGATGCATTGATAACTCTGCGAGTGTGTATGTATGTGTGCGCACACACATGCATGTGGGGTTGTTTACCAGGCTTTTTGAGTATGTAAATGACTGTCTCTGTGGTTGGTTCCCCTTCATCTCTGCTATGTCTGCAGTGTGTTGCGCATTAGGTGTTTGCATGTGTGTGTAATCGTGGCTTTTACTATTGCATGTGACTCTATTTGGTCTATAATCACCTAGATGAATTTGAGAGAGTGTGTTTGTTGCTAATAGTTTGTGTATTTGATTATTCCTTGAAGTGAATATATCTTTGAAAAAAACATTTTGCTATTGAAGATAAGGTTTGTAGAGGCATACTGTAAAGCACTAGGTCTTTAAGAACCTGAACTCAAGGGAAACAGATGGGCCAAGGCTCTTGAGGCAGTAAACCTGGCTTACACGCATAGACCATGGATATTCACCAATCCATAAATGAAATGGTTAAACTCATACCAGACCAAGATTTTGGAGACATTTGCCAATGATTCTGTGTTTGTTTTACCCTGCTTGGGGGACCAAATGGGTGGAGCATGCTGCAAAGGATAAGTAAGGCCAGTCCCAGAGAGATAGGATTGTTTAAAATATATTTTGGCATACTTTCCTGTGATTGCTGACCTACTCCATGCTGGCTGGACTGCCGTTATACAGTAGGCGCCAACCGTGTGAAAATCTAACCTGTTTGGATTTCCAACCGGGTGGCGCCTAAAGCATCATAATTTGAATCTTCTAATCAATATTAGAGATCCCCTTGTCCACACACGTATACACAACCCCCCCGACCACATACCCACACTCAAGTGCTTAAGTATCTAAACAGACTCACAAATGCACACTAGTTGGCATCCCTTCTGCATACACAGTAGGACTGATGAAACCATAAAATTATTATATGGGCATGTACGCACATACACAAATACACAACTCCGTGTGCAAACACACAGAAATACACATACAAAAGCAGCTGGCGACCAATCTTCTCAAGGGCTCACTGTCAGAGTGCACAGGCATCCAATTGAATGGTAATAAATGTCCAAACACTGCACTATAAATCAACTTCAATAGACAGAGCAGGCTTAAACCAAGATGCTGGCATTGTTTTTCATGGGGAAAAGGGTAAAACAATGGACAGAACTCTGTGTCTATCCACATAACAAGGGGATGGACATAGACTTAGATAGAGTATGGGGGATTTAAGCTGGATGCCCTTCCTGACACCCCGTGGTGGATTGGAACCCGCTGCCACTGGCTTATCAGTTCCAAAAGCGAGTGCGCTAATCACTGAGCTACTGCGGCCCCCTTATAAGTCTTCCATCAGTTCTCCAGAAACAAAGAAAAGCTTTTTTTTCTCATCCTCACACGTTGCCGTAAGTGAGGTCCTGTGTGTCTACATATTTTTCTCCACATACAGTTCACACACAAAAAGTGTTAATATTGAACAAAGAGATGGTGTGATCCCACTCAACCATTCATTTTTTTCTGTGCTAGTGGCACAGATCACCTCCTCCCAAAATGTCTGATCCTTAGCATTTTTCAAAGATGAGTAATGGATAAAGTACAGTGATACGATCTAGGCCGGATCTAGACACAGACATTCTAGGCATATGTCTACAGCCTCATTGCACCTAGTGAGTCGAGACAGAAAGCACATCAACTACCTAAATTAGTGTAAGTTTTCTCCCAGGTCTGAGCCTAACTCCACCAACTGTATAATTTTGAAAAGTGTTAAAAAGTGGCCAAGTAGCTAAGAGAGGGGTGGGCAGAGGCTTAGAGGGGGATGGAGACATGAATGTGTGAGACAGGAGCATGGGCAGGATTGGCATGGGTGATCTGTGAGTAGAACCCAGCACTTTACTGGCTCGGCATCACACACCACCTTACCCAGTACCCTCTACCAGCCTGGCTTCAAGCACAGTGTCAGAAACTGCCCTACAATGATGCTATGAGCACTATGATATGGATGTACTGTAGGCAGAAGAGGGTAGAAGTATAGGCAAATGCTCCCCCAGCTACGGCATGAGCAGGTCAAATAATGAGCATCATAATCACATGGCAGTTCAAATTCATTTTGTGTTTACCAAATATGAAAATGTGCAATTAAAAATAGCCTCCTATTGTAATCTCTGTTCATTTAATTTGGCTCTGGATACAATAATATATGGGGGGGTCTATATGCTGTCTCCCTTTTGTGAAGGGTTTGGCTGCTCTGCTTTTGTTCTTAATAAAAGGATACACAAAATGCTAATTTCAGCCTAGAATGGAGGGTGAACTACTTTACCTTCCACTGCATAATAAATAAATAAATAGTGAAAATATTGATTTCAAACAAAAATCATTGTCTATTGGTTTCCAAACTCAAATAGTTTTTATAAGTGTCGTTGCTCTACACTCAAAAATATCTGTGAAACCTTTTCTCCCTTGAGGCTGAAAGCTGTGTTGTTTTGATACCAAAAGTCAACGTTAAGTTATCCATAAGGTTAATTTATGTGCATACATACACATATATTGTGATGGTTCAACTAAGCTCCTTCAAAGGCACATCAGACTTCAGAAGCATTGGGTTGTTCCAAAAACCCATGGTCAATGCATTAATGCATCAATGCACATTAAGAGGATGGAGTGTGGAGGAGCTGCTTCTCATTTCTGAACAAAAATGTTCAAGATCGTGTTTGTAACTGTTTACAGCATTAAACCATTTTGGGTCATATCAACAACAGTATGTTTAGCTGACCTTTGGATTCAAACCCTTGATGCATTCCTGTTGGCTTTTTGTTACACAGGGGTTTCAACGATAATCTGCTTTGATTTGTTCTATCTTTCCAAGAGCTATGCCAAAAAAATCATTATGATTGGTTTTACGTTACTCAAGGCTCCATTTGTTTTAGGATTGATTCTAAGATTTAACTTATTGCTTTTAAAGCCCCATGTGGCCTGGCCCCAGAATAGATATGTGAACTGCTGTCCCCATACCAGCCAACCAGTGTGGAGCCTTGGCTCCTCACTAGGAACCTGCTGACTATTCCTGTCTCAAGTTAACCACTAATAGAGACGAAGCATTCACAGTTACCCCTCCTTGGTTATGGACTGACCTGCTTAAGGAACTCAGGGTTGCTCCAACTGGACTTATTTTTATCAAAACGCTTCCTTATATTTTTCTTTTATTTCTATGTTTATTTTTTTTATATCTAAACCAATGTGTCATACTGTGCTTTGCTGCTGATGTTACACTTGAGTCTTGCACTGCTCTATCTTAAATTTGTGGATTCACCCATTGTTTTTATATTTTTATCCTTGGTGTCTTATTTATAGTTATTAATCATCCATTAATTTTAAGTTTTATTCCTCTATTATTCCAAGGGGGCTGTAGTAGGTGAGTGGTACAGTATGTGCTTTGGGAAATTATGAGACGGATGCTGTGAGTTAGAACCTACTGCGGGGTGTCAAGAATGGCCTATACACTTAATTCCCCAGACTCCATCTAAGTCTGTGTCCACCCCCACTATGTGGGAACTAATCATGACACATAAAACAAAGCTATAATTCCTCTATTATTCCATACGGCTGCCCAATTAGTCATAAATTACTGTGTATTTCATTTTGTGTTATATTTTATATTCTAAATTGCTTTATAATGGTAGTTTTGGTAAGTGCCACACAAATAAACTTTATTAATACTGCTGTTTTTATTATCATTATTATTACAGCTAGGATCCACACTGATTTTTCCTACGTAAATTACCATGGAGTATGGTAATAAACTATTTCGATTAACCCCATGTCACCCAAGACGGGAGCAATAATCCATGTTGACCTGTATATTACTGGGCAATGGCAGTGATCCACCATGACTTGCTCTTGTGTGTGCATTGTCTTTACAGAAACAGCTAGGTGCCAAGAGCAAAACTTTGATCTCGACAGATACAGTTTTTAGGAATTCGGTTTCCAATCCCAAAGAACCAAAGCCATCCATTTCCTTAGGCAGCTGCCTCACCAACACAAAACCACAAAAGATCATCATTCCCAAATCCATACATACTCGTTTTGAAAACAAATTAGGAAGCTGCTCTGAAACAGCCAAACTGTTCAATGACCTTTGGAAATGCCACTGAATGTCATACTAGCTTCAGATCATTCATTTACAAAACTGACATGTAAGAGTAAGGGTTGTACGAATGCATAATGTTACAACTCGAGTACTCCTTTCTTGAAGAACTTGAGTTCTTGACTAGTAGTGAAGGGATGTCTTGTATCAATTATAATACTATGCAACTATAATGGGGGTTGGTTTCAGCACAGAGCAAAGCATCAACTTAATGATGTGATATGAAAATACCACTTGGTCTTACCTTATGCAATGGTAAAATATGGATGATATTGATGATATTTTAACATTATTATTACTGCAATTCTCCAGTAACCCATGATGGAAAGTTCAGTTAACAGAGTGGGTTATTTCACTAAATGATCTTTTTGTGTTTAGATTATTGTGTTTAGGGGCAGCTGGTGGTCACCAGTAGACTATGAGTCGGATCTTGCAAGTTTGAACCTGCTGAAGGGCATCAAGATTGGGATCTGGTCTTAATCCGCCAAACTCTATCTGAGTCTATTTCCTCCCTCACAATGCGGGGATCAATCGTGAGGCATAAAAATGGACTTCTCTGGTCTTATTGTGCATAGATATAGAAGCAATTGATCTTTAAAAATGTATTTGATGAAACCTGTCATCATTAGCAAGCCTAACTGACATAAAACTGAAATAAGTCATATTTTCTTGCATCTATTTTTCAGCAACAATAATTTATTGAGCTGCGTTAGAGTAGTAGCCACTCCCACTATGTGGAGACAATCATGATACATGAAACAGACCTCAGTTTAGTAGCCTCGTCTATAATATGACAAGCTCAGTGTGAGAGCCATCCTAGCGAAATCCGTTCACAACTCACAACTGTTGCAGATTTAATTCCATCACAACAGTTGGGAAAGAAGTTTTGCACACTGAAATACAACAATAAAGCCAATACACATTTCGCAATGTATTGATTTACCGCTTTCTACTGTTGCCATCATCTTATTTACCATGGGCTCTAAACTGGAAACCAAGTGCATGTGAGACTTAGCATCATGCATTGAACGAGTACTCTAGTAATGTAGAAACTTGAGACTTGATGTGACTGCTCAAGAACTCGATTGTTTAAGTGCTTGAATATAGTAATGCTAAATTTTGAAAATCATATTTAATTTATGCATTGGCTGATTAAAGCTGTGATCCCTAATATTTTACATAATTCAATCTGTTTGAAATGTGATAATGATGTGGCAATTCTGGTGGACAATTAGTCAATAGAGCAGTATCCCAATATAGTTCATTGTAGGAGGTGAGAGAAGTAGGCCCATGGTAAGTGATTTTCACAGACTACAAATAAGATCTAACCGTTGTTGCTCATGTGGCCTCAGCTCATCAGTAAATGGTCCAGATCCTTGATGAAATGTGATCCTTAGATCATGGCTAATGCTGCCAGTAAAAAAAATCATCCCATTTTTCTGTTATGTTTGTTTATTTATCTTACGGAACCAAAGTCACATTGGCCTCATGCTTCAATCAGTTTACCTACTAGAGTTGTTTCGGACACATGTGTTTGGTACCATACCTGGCTAAATAATTCATCAGGCTTAGATGAAGACCAGAGAGTAAAGATCTATTATGAAACTGGACTCAACAGTTCAGATTAATACAATGGGG
>OMLC01056350.1:0-11975 GCA_900302585.1 Regalecus glesne
AGAGAGCCGTGCACGTACGCGCACTCACGGTCGGATCACAAACGGGACCGTATCTGTCTGTCTGTCTTGCCTGCCTGTCTGTCTGTTAACGTCAGTCTCACACACTTCCCGGGAGTGGCCTAACGATGCATGAGTGGCAGGTTGGCGGGTTTCCACGCCCTCTCTCTGTCGCTTTCTCACGCACACAGACGCGCACACGTCCACATCACACCCCTCCCGCACAGGATCAGCATAGTGGATGTCGTCCATTGACATCTACCTGATTAACTTTCCCCAACTGTGGGGATGTGAAGCCCTCTGAGATAGGAGGGAGTCAGGGCTGTATGCAAGTCAATTGGAATTTAAATGTGTGTGTGTGTGTGTATTTGATCAACTGTATTTGTGAGGACCAAATGGGGTTTTCTAGCCACGAAGGTGGGGACTGGGACGGTGAGGTTTACAGGGAATTTTCAATTTGAGGCTCCACTGAGGGGCCGCCCCAGATAAACAGAGGTCCGTCCATTCAAATGCCCTTTTCCATCGTATGATTTCTTTGATTAGATTTCAAAGTTGTATTTTCAATCAGATACTCCTTATGTGACTAGATATTTTAGCAGGGACATTACAAATCAGTTTGATTCTATTGCACTGAATTTATTAATCCTGTTGAGATAAAATGAAGCAAAAGTGTGAATTGACTCAAGCACAACTGTGGTGTCAAATGCTGCACATGACAGCAGATTAAATCTGAATATTTTCTATTCTCAGTGTTGTTGCATTGGCCAATAATAATCTTCAACTATGCTCAAAGATCCTCTCAGTCGAGTTCTCAGTGCATTGGTCTAAATCAAAGTCAGCATACCTTAACAGAGTCATCCTGCAACTTCCGGACAGGAAGAATTATTCAGTTCTCGCTGCACATTGCACTTGCATGGCTGGGTAACAGCTCAGCTCAGTTTCATTTTAGAACTCCTGGCAAAGACTAGCTAGTGTTTGGTGCAACTTGCCTGTTTCAAAGTGTTACTCCCGTTCTTACTTGTAGGATTCCAAGGAGAGCCATCTTTGTTCTGTCTTTTGCATGTATTTATCCATCTGTCGGAGAGCAGGGTCGTTATTTGGAAAGTGGAAAAAGCCTGGCTTATCCTTCATTCAGTTGTGGCTTGTGCAACCATAAGCAGCACAGCTAAGAGGCATAGTGGTGTTTGAGAAATTACAAATCACAAATTTAGCTGTAGCTGATATTAATGATAATAACAATAACAACAACAATAATATATTCAATTTATATAGAGCCTTTCAAAAAACCCAAGAACTTTATTTGTTGCATGCAACAAGTACCCATGTTTGTGTACAACTAGGGACCACTAGTTAACGTCTTTCCTGCCCTTGATTTAGAAACAAAGCCTCACATCAAAAACCAACTTTTGCAATGACACACTTGCCAGGTCAAATGCTAGCATAAGAGTTGCTATTGCTTTTGGTAACAAGGGTGATCATTTTTAGACCAAAGGCACATTTTAATTCATTTCCCATTGATTTTAGATATATATCCCAACTATCCAACTTTTCATATGGAAAGGCGCACTGGGAAATTTTACGGTTTCTTGATGGGCCAGTCCGCCCCTGTTTTTGCAAAAGGAGAACAATTTGGTGCCTTCCGTCCAAGTGAGTGCTGAGATAAGCTCCAGCAGATTCGTGACATGGCTTCAGATAAACGGATGAGGATGATGAGGCGGCCATCACTTCTTCAAGGGTCTAGGTTGGAATAAGGTATGGTAAGGGTTAAGTTTAGGCATGGCTGAGGTGGAGTTAAAAAAATGAATGTAGGCAATGAGGCTCCTCATGGATCTGCAAGAACAAATTCACACACACCTGTATACAAATTATCTAAGTGGATACCAACTCTGGTTAAATAAAAGGTCATGGTAATTAGCATTAGCTTCTTTAAGAGGCTCACTAAAAACAGTATTTCCTTCACTTGTGGTGTAACAATGGCATTTGAGAAAGACTGGCAGACTCGGGCATTATGTAGCCCCAAGAGTCTGACATCCAGTTGTGCTTGTTTGTACCATTTAATAAAGATGACAGGTAATATTATTACAGGCATTATTACAATAATATTACCGGTATATTATTGTTATTTATTATTATATTGTCAAATCAGTGCTTTACAAACCTGTATTCTGTATGCATACATCTGCTGATGCTCTTGGAGACATCTTCAGTTAGTGATCCTGGGATCAACGAGTTCTTCAAGTCTTTCAACATCATCCCCTCCTCCGGGTGACCCCAACACATGTCCAGATGGCTACCTACTGATGGTTAGCTACTCAGATAAGTGCTTTATAAAGACAAGCACTGATGAACACAAACTGTTAAAAGTTTTTTTTTAAAACACAAGAATAATAAACTCCATGTCTCATCCTGACACATGAAATTGACCTCTGTTAGTTTGTGGCCTCCCGTGAGAATGACACTGATGAATCAGCGTCTCTCATTTGGATGTTATTGACGAGGCCATGAGTGAAATAAACCCACGTCACCTCAGTCAGGCCTCTCCTACTGCTCCCTCAAAGCCAACGGCCCTCCTGGAGAAACGTACATCCGAAGGCAGGGTTCTTCACTACAGACAATGGCTATAGCACCTGTGGCAATCATCTGCCGGCCATGGAGGAAATATTACGACTAAAAGTTGACGACCTGGAAAACCGCGGTCGATGTAAAAACGTAAAAATTGTTAATCGTCCAGAAACGTCGGAGTACGCCACAACTGAGAAGCGCCCAGTTACGGTTTATACGATATTTCCAGAAAGAGAACGTACCCAGAGCAGCTCTGAGGAAGCCTGACATCCTATGTGATGGTTTTTGGTTTTATAACGACTAAATAAATAAATTATGATAAACGCACTTTTCATAGAACGTCTCTGTGGCGACTGCTGACACACAACGGCCCGAGTTGATGACCCTTGTAAACATCAGTGTGGGAACCCCCCCAGAACGTATCAATGCGCATAAAAACACATACGGTGCGCGACACAGGAGGATCTAACTGCGCTGAGAAAAATAGGTCTGGACACTATCGTGCCCAACGGTGATTATATTAATTGAATTTATATGTATTTACATATAATCCCTGGCTCCTAAATCACCGTTACTCAGTCAGCCTCTCTCATGTGGGGCAGTTTGTCGTTTTCACAGGTAAAGTCGTACAATACCAGCTGGTTAGAGTTTCCTCCATCTTGGCGAACACACACTTCTTTGCCATTGGTTTGATCTGCTGCTAAAATCAGCGGTCAAAGTTCACCAAAGATAAACTTCCGTTTTACCGGACGAAGAACATGTTTGTTCACATGGGATGGAGGAGACCAGGAGGCCCTTGGATTGCAGAACGCAGCTCTCACAAACCACCGATCCACCACTTCCACTTCCACCATCATCACCTCCTCCATCTTCTAGCTCGCCAACTTTGAACTGGCTTGACTTCCGGTGCCACTTTGACCATCGTCAGGACAGCACAGCGAGTGAGCACATTATTAAGACGCATTATTAAGATGAATGTCTGCTTTGTAGCCTTTAAAAAGAAACGCCAGACTCACCTCTGCTCTTTAAGCACTGGTACAGAACGGTCTCCGTGTGTCGTGCCGGATGAGGTTCCTTTAGCAAGACCCAAAGTTCTACCGGCATTTCCTCCGAGAGAAGCTGCCATTGTTGTTGTTGTTTTGGTACTTGATTAATGATGGTTTACCTTTAACCGTGTGAAGGGAGGAGAGTTGGTGTGTGAAAATTCAATTTACGTCATACGTCAAGACTAGCCTATACATTTTTAGACAACGGAACTTACTGCTTTCTGATACATGTGTCCACACACACATTTTAATCACACATTTCCATAGAATAGGTCACATAATCACAGTTAAACGCTGTGTCGAAAACATACTTTTGATATATATCCTTACCCAGAATGCTTTGCACCTGCCTTGAATAAGGGGAGAGGAGTAGTCTGAGATCTGCTAGCCTTGCTGCCAGCCGGCCCCTCTCACTTCCCCAGCTGTGAGGGTGGGCCGGTGTCGGCTGCTGCTGCTTATATAGAGCATGCTCTGCCTGTGAGAGGATCTCACCACATGATAGCTGTGTGAGAGACAGAATGGGAGGAAAATAACAAGGTAAGTTAATAGTGAAAACTAATTAGACATTTGTATAATGAAACATTTACAAGGTGACGGATGTGAAAACTTTTAAAATATGTGTGTGTGTGGGTGTGTGAGCAAGCCTCTCTCCTGGGTCCAGGATTCCACAGGGACCACGGCCTCTTTAGGATATTAACCCCTCAGATAGATGTGCAGAGGAAACTGGACCACACAACAGAATCCTCAGCTATCCTCTGCTATCTAGAAAAGAAAGACAATGGACTTTATTTGATCATCGTATACCAACAATGCAGTGTTTCCCATGCATTTAACCCATCTGATCTTATAGGAGCAGTGGGGAGCTGCGGTACCCAGGGAGCTTTTAGGGATGCAGTCCAACTCGAGGACACTTCAACAGGCTTTCTGAAGGAGCCAATGATTGAACCATTGACCTTCCAATTACCGGATGACCTGCTCTACCTCCTGAGCCAGAGAGAATCAAGAAAGCAAGTATGTTTTTTATTTGTGTTTTTTATTCAAGAGCTGTTGTTCCGCTGTAAAGCGAGATCAGATCAGATATTCGTTTAGTAGCCTGATATAAAACACTCTATTGAAAGTAAAATGAAAACAATTGAAAGATCGACAGAGACAGAACGCCACGGAGATGGCAAGAGATGAAGAATGAACCTACAGGATATTTATTAGGGGTATCTCCGGACAACTGTTTTCAAATTTCACCTGTGAGATATATTAGAACAAACTCCTGTCTTCTAGACATTCACTGACTCATTTCTCAGAGAAAAGATGGAGAGAAGTAGAGACTTTTGACTTCACTATTTTGTTAATTATTAATACACAGTCAGATTTCCTGGCAAACCACCGAGTTGATTTGAATCCTAATTAAAGGACAGGGAATGATTTGTGTCTAAAGGTAATTATAAATCAAGCAGACAAAAATATCCTGTGGAGTCCCCCAAGACTCCAGTCTGGGGCCACTTCTGTCATCTATTTGCTCCCACAAGTTCAGATTATGGAAAACATAAAAAAAATATGTTATCACAACTATACAGAAAACATAAAGATTTACAAATTAAAGACCATAACACAATTCTACCACTGAGTAAGTGCATTGAAATTACCGGATGACTCAGAATTTTAAAACAAAGATGAGACTGAAGTCACTGAAGTTTTCTTTTTTGGAGTCGAGGAGGAATGATTAAAAGTATGACCCATGATGAGGCATTAAAAGACAACTAAATGAAGACAAGAGGATTGACAGAGAAACATAGACAGGTCAAAAGATAGAGTGAGACTCTCATAAGTATTCACGTTGCTGAGTAACGTCACTATTTTGACATGATAGTGTGTCTGGTTAAGTTAAACGGTGCATCTGCCTTCGTCAGCTGGGAGGATGAGGATGTTTTTGTGTCTTTGCTGAGCGTCCTGAGTTCGTTCCTCTCAGCTCTGCTGATGTTGGACACCGACACCTTCGCATTGCCGAGGCAGACTGAACTTTCATGCACAGCTCTCTGATTCTGGGTCATGTTGTTGTTACAGATCACTGATTTCATGGCTCTGATCAGCTCCACTATTGGGATTTGCCTTGGCATGACAGCAAAATGCATCCCCTCTCCACCTGGTGAGTTGTGTGTTGGACAGATTTTTAACAAACTTGTCCACATCTTTGGCAGGTGTCGGGCCTCCGTCTGCTTCTGAGGGTGTTGTCCAGTGTCTCTGGCATGCAGCAGGTAGATCAAACTTCTTCTTTTTTTTTTTTTGGGGCTGATTTTTGACTTTCCGTGTCGTCCTTGATGATCCTTCTCTGTGAAGCTGCTGTATTGTATTGTTCATACGGGTGGGGATACTTGCCGTCAATGGAGACTGAAGATGTCTCCTGTATGAGAGTAGAAACCTTTCTCTTAATAAACTGTGTCCAGATGAACGGATTCATCGTTTTGTGATCCCCTTACCTGGGTTATTAAGCACACATAGAGACAAGCTATAACATCTAAATGTAATTCATGGGGATACTGGAGGTCCCAAATTAATCCACCCCTCAGCAGTCGACCAGGTTTGGATTCATCCAAAGTCAGAAAAGGTGATTGGCTGCCAAGATGAACATTCCCACATCAGACCTGCCCTTGTGTATGAATTCAGACCATAACAGATTTTTAGGGGTGTCAAATGTTTTAAAGTGTAAAAAGGATGCAAGGATTTGTTTCAGGAAGAGCAACACTTTAATTGGCATACTTATAATACTCCTGTGGATCCACTGCCATACATTTGCAATAGTTACTCACATGTCACCACTTCAAGGTACTCCTGCTGTCCACCACACCCTTACTGCATTTTTGCACCTCGGTTGCACATAGCTTGTATTGTATTCTATCACCGACTTCTTTATAGTGCTTATATTTTATATTCATTGTCTAGTCTGTACTTTTTCACTACTGATATTTCATATATCTTATCTCCTCTGTCTTCTTATCCTCTGGATCCACCATTTAGAGCTGACGGCTGTGATTTTGTTGCACTCGCACAATGACAATAAAGTTCTCGAGTTCTGAACTCTTGAATGCGTCATTCCTTTCTGAAGAACTAAAACCTCCATATTATACCTTCAGCATAAAAGAAGAAGAGACGAGGTGGATCGGCCTAGCCACTCATCTGAAAGACAAACAAGCCAACCTGGAAGTGCATCATGAGCCCATCGAAGAAACAAGATGTGACGGAAATGGATCCTCCTCTGCCCCAGGCCTCCCTCCCAACAGGGCAGTAGCCCATCCAAGATGGCTGCCAGCACACTCTGGGTAAAAATGCAAAAGAATGAGAGTGCACAAGTCTGTCTTAAAAATCACCTCCATTTTAATAGTTAGCTCGTTTGTTTAATTCACCAAACATGACGTAGCACTGTGAATACATTTTAAGGGCTCACAACGAGTTAAAAAAAGGCCAGTTTGTGCAAAAGAGTGCAATTCTTAGAGACACAGTGATTAGTACAGAGACTGCTCGATACAGCAACAGAGAGTAAAAAACAGAGTAGGGCACCGTTTGAGAAACCTTCCCCACTCATAACCCCTTTCAATCCAAAGCCTAGCCCACCTCCAGCCCCTTGCTGCGGGACTGACGTTGAGACACCGCAGGATCCCTTCCATCACCTTCTGTTTCAGGCCACTTTACCTAGGCTGATTACTGGAAGGGGCCTCAAGGCAGCAAACATTACACCACAAGAAAAAAAAAGACACAAGGTTAAACAAAGATTAAAACCATAAGACGATGGATTGACCAGAGATACTTCCTCCCACATGTCATAATTCTATTTAGTGGTCCCTTGTAAGTGGTCCTGATCCCTGGATGGAGAAACAGTAGAAATAGGAGGTAGAGAGGATGAACTAAAGATGAAAAGAGGTAAAAAAGAGGACGATGATCTTTAAGGTCTTACAGATGATATGTGGTGTTATATGATTAAATCTGCTCTGGGCAGATCTGGATCACACGGTAAAGGCTGCTTGCACACAGACATGCTACGTAAGGAACAATGATGCTCTGGAGTCCAAATCGATTTGCTATCCGGGTACATGCTTATGAGCAGTGACACACGTGGGGAAATAAGATGCTAACATGCTAGCTGTTACATGTAGCAACCACGCCCTCTAGTGGTATAAAACTGCCTATTTACATGTGAGTGGCTACATGTAAGAACTACATTGTCGGCGGTCCTAGAACATGAGGGAGGCACCGTGCAGAGCACGTATACAGACTGACATGGAAGAGGGGCAAAAGGCTGGCTGTATTTGGAATCAAGTTGACGTGCAACATCTGCGGGTAGCTCAGTCCTACAGGTCTATAGAAGACTAGCAAGACCGGGACGTGATCCTCTCGGAGAGAAGATAAACAGGTCGTTTAAGGCTTAGTGGAGGACGCACAGCAGAAGGAATGGATATGATTATGTATTGCGTTACCATGAAGCTAGTCTGCTGTCCTTGGCACTTGAGGGGGGATAACATATCGGATCCACATTTCCAAATTCTAAACAGGATCTCAGGTCCACACCGAACGGACACGAGGCTAAGCGAGAAGTCAAGTTTGAAGAACTGTCCCAAGAGTATCGACTCCGTCAGCTCTTCTTCCCTCGTGTTGACACGAGTCCTTAGTGTCTTCTAGAGCTTTCTCTCCCTACCAAGTGTTCTCCTGCCATGGACCCTGCATAGGCTCACACTCTCCAGAGTCCATCACTCTTTACTCCTCCCTCTTTTCTTGACTACTATTTTTTGTAAACATGAGCTCAAAATTCAGATTTTCAGGCACCGTAAAACTGAACGCTGCCACTAAGGCTTCCCTCGCTTTCAGGTCGTGGTTTAATTTGAGTGTTGTATGTTTGGTGGTCACACAAAATGTGTGGCCACGCATAGTAGACACGTGTGTGTGTGTGTGTGTGTGTGTGTGTGTGGGGGCAGGCATGTCTGTGTCTCTGTATGCATGGATAAAAACACTTTCAGCCCCGTCTCTTAGGTCCAGACCTCCATGGGGACCATGGCCTCCTTGGAGCCAATAGGAGGAAGGAGGTTTTGCTCCGACAGGAACTGCAGAGGGAACTGCACCAAGAAGCCACGGATCTTCTTCAGCTCTTCGTGGGCGCGGGACGGATCCTCTTTCTCCAAGCCCAGTTTGGCCAGGTAGCCCTCCAACTCCAAAATGTTACGCACGTCGCTAGAAGGCAGGGAGCGGAAGACCTGAGAGGGTTCCAAAGAGAAAGCCGTAAGTGATGACCTATCAAAACAACTCATGAGAACATCCTCCCCGACGTCCGACCTCATTTCTATGGCTCTGTGGCAGAGAGGGCACATGGAAAACTCCTGCAGCAGTTCCCACTTGTTCCTGCATCTCTTGTGGGGGCAGTACACATGGTTTTGTCTGGCCATCATGCATCATGGAGTCTTTTGGGGGGGGGCATATAGCCTTGCAGGATCTCCAGTACTCTAGTGGGCTCTAGACACATCATTCAGATAACAACTATATTCCTGACAGTGGAAGTTCCCACCACACTAGCCTGTGGGAGTTGATGAATGATGCACACACTTGAGAGCAATGCATTCTGGTACATGTAGGCACTGTGGGATAGACTTTGTGAGCAGGAAAACCCCAGTGAAGACTTCACTGCTTCAGATGGCTACTTTAGTCATCAGTACCGATCACACAAGACCGTCGCTGAGATTTCCCTTTGACCTTTGGCTTCACAAAGGAATAGCGTAAGCTATTGTGCTAATGGCGGGGTGAGCTTCGGCCGCTACGCAGCCCTGAAGTGGATGAGTTGTTTAGCTATGGGAAAGAATGAATGAATCTTTGAAGAAATATATCTATCTTTAGGGATTCCGATTACCCTCTGGTAGATGGTGGCGTTGCGGGCCCCTGTGGCCATCCAGATCTCTTTGTAAAAGTGGTCGCTAATGGGGTCAGACACATCGATGGAGGGGTCATTGTTGGCCCCCAGGATCATCCTGATGGTTGATGTGGAGAGAAAGAGAAAAACAGGGTTGGGAAAACCAATGCAAGAGAGAAAAGGAAGAGAAATCACAGAGTTACAGGAAACTGAAAGCTAAATGCACACACACACACACACACACACACACACACACACAGCTTTTACATTTTACTCTGCACTTCCAAGTTCATGTCTGAAATATAATCAATGAATTATTCAAAGAAAAAAACAACATTCATAATAATTAATTAATTCTTGGCTTTTTCATTCGTAACCGTGAAGAATCAAAGAGGCCGGCTGGATGAGATAAGATGAGGAACCAGGAAGTACCTGAAGCATTCCAGTCGAAGCTGCAGGGCAAAGGGTCCTGCCTGATACTCCTCTCCATCCATCACAGAGGACACGGTCTCAGAGTCCTCCACGATCACAGCCACCTCACTGTCTCTCTTCCCCAACATGCTGCGGTCATTGATATTGGCAGAACCTAAAACACAGCAAGACAAGAGCTGTTTGATGACTTTGATTTCTTTTTTACACCGGTTCCTTATCAGCAAATCCGGTCATGTGTGTTTCTTTCTATCGCCATTACTGCTTCATCTACCTCCACTGGACACCCATTACACGTCCGTCCATCCTGTAGGAGGGTTTCCTCCTTGAGACTTTGTTTCCTGGGGAGATTTTTTTCCCTGGTTTTTGCCTCCTCAAAATTGAGGATCTGCTGACATGGATCATGTCTACTCCATATGGATGGTCAAACGGGTCATTCTGTCTGCTGTGTTCTGCTGTGTGTGTGTGTGTTAAGTCCTCTGAGACTGTTGTAAGTTAGGGGCTGTATAAACGAGAGACAGGAAGGAAGAATGTCCAAAGACAAAGAGAATAACAGGACAAACAGGAGGCTGCCTGCTATTCTCCATTTTTATGAGAAAGGAGTCATTTAAAGGGGTTTCTGTCTTTTTTATAGTATGTATTCATCTACCTGTTGCTCACTGTGTGACTGTAAATCCTACATCAAACTGAAACGAGGATTATGCACCAATAAACTGGATCTGAGTACATTGTGTGACAATACCGGTGACCACCAGCAGAGAGCAGTGTGGGACTTTAGGTTACAACTAAACCCAAGCAAAATAAACCTTGATGGCTCCTAAATAGTGGTGGTGGGTGCTCAATGGTAGAGCATGCACCTCTGGAACCGATAGGCCAGATGTTGTGTGTTCGAACCCATCATGGAGCATCAGGGAGGGCATCTGACCTTGATCCTCAGCTCTGGTGCACCCTAACCACGTGGGAACATATTAAAGGCTCAAAGTTCAGCACCGTGCCTCACAGGTATTCTTTCAAAGGGAAATCTTTCGGAGCGTAAGCATCAATGTCAGTAATTCCAAAAGCATCCATGTTTGGATGTTCACGGATGAGCTGAAGTCTTGAAGGTCCTAGTGACCGTAGGAATTGATTTTTTTTAATCTTCAGGATCTTGACTGTGGGAATACACGTGTATCCAGATACAATGGGAATGGATGTGTGTTGTATAAATGTGATGATTCTTTATTTACCGATGATGACGGTGTTGTCATCAGCGATGAGCATCTTGCTGTGGACGTAGATGAGCTCAGTGACCAGCTTCCCCTCAAGCTCAGCGTGAGTTCTCAGGCCAGCCAAGGAGATGTAGTTCATCCACTGGTTTCCCACTGAGGGGAGGGGCGAGGTTTAGAAATCACTTTTCAATCATCAAGAAAATAAACCAACATTTTACACAATAAAGTCCAACAGCTTCAAGACACATGGAAATAAACAAGTCTGATGTCCTTCACTGAGAGAGACACAGAGAGACAGACAGAAAGACTGAGAGACAGACAGAAAGACTGAGAGACAGACAGAAAGACTCAGAGACAGACAGAAAGACTGAGAGACAGACAGAAAGACTCAGAGACAGACAGAAAGACTGAGAGACAGACAGAAAGACAGAGAGAAAGACAGAAAGACTGAGAGACAGACAGAAAGAGAGAAAGACAGAAAGACTGAGAGAAAGACAGAAAGACTGAGAGACGGACAGAAAGACTGCGAGACAGACAGAAAGACTCAGAGAAAGACAGAAAGACTGAGAGACAGACAGAAAGAGAGAGAGAGAGACAGACAGACAGACAGAAAGAAAGACAGAAAGACAGACAGACAGACAGACAGAAAGAAAGAAAGACAGAAAGAAAGAAAGACAGACAGACAGAAAGAAAAAAGAAAGAGAGACAGACAGAAAGAATGAAAGAAAGAGAGAAAGACAGACAGACAGACAGACAGAAAGAAAGAAAGACAGAAAGAAAGAAAGACAGACAGACAGAAAGAAAAAAGAAAGAGAGACAGACAGAAAGAATGAAAGAAAGAGAGAAAGACAG
>OMLC01056352.1:0-11696 GCA_900302585.1 Regalecus glesne
GCCGCCCCGCCCACTAGCTACACGCTTTTAGACCCACAGGTTATTCAATAAGATATAGACCTCCGTCTAGTGGTAGCATGTAGAGACGGGTCCATGTGGCCATCAAAACCGTGTACACTAGCAGGATTCGATACGGTGATGTTGTAGTCCAAGGCGCGGGGACCATCCGCCAGCACCACCGGGTCGCACAACCAACCCCGGTCGATGAGTACTCTTGACCTACCGATTTGGGTGCCGGCCATCAAAGCTAAAAGCGCAACGGTCAGATTCGATACCATAACGTCTGGGTCGCCAGCACAGCTCACTAGTCCTCTGTACCACGGTGCAGCTCGAGGGCCTCAGGTCAACAGGGGGTTTTGAACACCTGTTTCCGAGGTGCGTCGTCAGAACAGCAGCTAGCAGGTGTTTTCAGAGAGACGCTGCTTCATCACAGCTCTGAAAACAGCACCGATCGTCGCAACCACTGTGGCACAGCGGTTTCACACACTAACTAATCTCTGTTTCTCTCTCCCTCTCATTACAGGTTGGCCTGTTCAAATCCCGGTGCTGTCATCTGGAGTGGTGGTTCTTGAATGCAATGAATGAATGCTTGGTTGTACTGGGGTGGCATGGGTTGTACTGGGGGGCTTGGGTTGTACTGGGGTGGCTTGGGTTGTACTGGGGGGCATGGGTTGTACCGGGGGAGGGGCTTGGTTTGTATGTACTGGGAGGTGGGGTTGGACTTGGATAATTATAATGGGAAAAATTGTGATATTGGGAAAGTAGCAATACTGGTCCATGTTCTAAGCTGGTTGCAGTACTGGGCAATGGCGGGTGAAGTTGGTGTTGCAGTACAAGAAGGTTCAATTGTGACATACCAAAGAGTCATGGGTTTTGAATTCATTCATGACCAAAATCGAGGATTTGGAACATCTGAGGATGAAATTGTTGACCTTCAGACTGACTTAGTGTCACTGACATTGGGTCATACTGGGGAACTTGGGTTGCAGTACTGGGAGAATATTGATGGGAAAAGGAAGGTAGAAAATATTGATGGGAAAAGTTGCAATATTGGGAAAGTAGCAGTACTGGGTTGGATTGTACTGGGGGGGAATGGTTTGCAATGTTGGGAGGCAGATGGGATGCAAATTTGGGGAATGCGGCCATGGGAAATGGATTGCAGTACTGTTGATGGGCTTGTGTACACAGGTGATGAGGTGAGATCTATGTGTTCGGGTAATGAGTTGCAATACTAGAAATAGGCTTAAGGTACTGGAAAGGTTTTGAGGAACTCTTGGGTTCTTTTCCCAGTTTTGACCCACAGTGAGACAGTTGTATGGACTGTGAATACAGGTTTGAAATGCATTAAGCATGATACAGTTATGAGTGATTAAATCCCATAAACATTAAGAATACATACTTTTATAAATGTGAAACAAATAAATAGATACCGTACACACAATGAATAATGACATTTAATAGAAGGCAGCTGTCATACAATAGTTATAAAATGCACGGTATGCTGTTGTGCATAACATCTATCCCCTCTAAAAAGTCATAATAAAATAAAGAGTGATTAAATGTTGTAGGCCTTTACCTTTGTTGGAATACTTACAGGCCTAAACTTGAAACAATTACATTTCAACTGAAATACTAAAAGTAATGATGATATAAGATATGAACTGATATGGGGAAATTGTAAAGTTCTGCCAGCTAATATATAGATGAAAAAGGAATGTCTACATATGCACACATATCTTCTTTTATGTGGGGGTCTCCAATTAAAACAGGTTTGAGTTGGGAACGCTCTGAGAAAAAAAGCATGGGCATCCCCGCTTTATGTGGTGCATCCATAAAACTCGACAAGCAGCTTTCTCCTCGGCCTCATCAGAAAATAAACACAGTGTTGTTATTTACTCGCCATTGCAAACATGACTAATTCCTTTACTAAATATATCAACTTTGTTCACTCCGCACCCATACTGGGTTTAAACCCAGCTCTCTAATCACCTGCAACCTGCTGAATGTCAAATACCTCATATCGAACTCCATCCACAAAGACAGGCATCTATACTGCTAAACTAGTGACACCTTACCCCGCAGAGGGAATTCTGTCTTCTTTAAGTAGCCCCAGAAAAGCCAGTTATCGATAAGCCCCTCTGCTCATTACATTAACAAGACAGTGAATCTACTGTGCATCTCATCTCGACCCCTCATGGCTGAGGGACCAGAGCCGACTGATCGATGCAGACACATCTTCCTGGGTAACTGAGCGTCCCGTCAAGGGAAGCTTTATAAATCTCTGATTACTCCATTGTAGCATCATTGGTGTCGACGTGAACAATCATTTTGTTTGAAGTAGTAGTGGCACGTACCCGAGAGGACCTTCTGTGATGCACCCAGTCCCACACCATCTTCCATGTCGGACACTGGGCTAGGGGAAACAGTGAAACAAGGCTGGAGAAGCTCATCTGACATTGCCACGCCGCAGTGCTGAATTATCAAATAATTGATGTGGTTGAATATTATCACTTGGGAATAGTAGGAACAGCTTTTATTTATCGACACAAGAAGCTAGATCCACGCAAATTGGTCCCGTAGCGAAGCAATCCATAGCTGAGAGGTCCCGGAGGTTGCTCCGGCTAGCTCCGTCACAAATTAAGCACTGCCACGCCGACAGAGACGAAGTCCCCCCCCATTAGTCGACGAGGTTGGGCTAGTGCTAACAATAGCAGGTCTGCAGTCGATCCAAGGCTAAGGCTGTTTTAAGTATTCCTGGCTGAAAGCTGTTCCAATTTATAGATGTATTTATTATAGATTTATATATAGAATTAAAAATGACATACCTGTAACTGTGGAACAGATCTGACACGACGCTATTTTAACGAGGCAGCTTTGAATGCAAATCTAATAGAGCTAACCGCTAAGCCTAAGGCTTCAGCTACCTTAGCTTTAGCTAGAGAGTAGCTGCGGAACTCAAACTGGTGAACAGACCAGGAACGTAAGGCTGCCTACGAAACACAAGAGTCGGCTGAGAGAAACAACTGGAATATCTACTGATAAATGAACTAAGCACATGTAAAAGCAAAATCAATATAAGTGAGTACGTTAATTCAGAACACACACGAACGACGATAGTAGAAACAGCCGGATATCACGAAACCGGAAACACCGGCTGATGACGACAGAGGCCTCTTCCAGAAGTTGACCTTCCACACCTCAACCGTACAAACGTTAGGTCAAACTTCTGAAACGGCCAACGACGTCTCAGCCAGTCCAGATAGGATCCTGACGGCCCGGCCAAGGGTTCTGTCATCGGCATTCACCGATTGCAGACTTCAGCTCCGTTAATTGACTCAGGAGGTTTTCTTGTTTGTAATTCCCTTGAGCCCACAAAGAATCTCAGTGGGTCTCGGATATGACAGGCAAGATGAGATCAGAGGGCTACCCGGTGCTACCTGAGGAGAGACGCCGACGTCCCACAGACTGCGGAAGCAGATAAACCCTGACACTTATTTCCTACTTTCCTTCTCTTCCAGCAATAGATGGGGAGGGGGGGTGAAGGTCTCTAATGTTCTCTTTGGCAAGTAAATTGCATATTTAGGATTTATTGGGACAAAAACAGTTTTCCAATCGTGGGTTCATTGAGCATCTGTGGAGACGAGTTCATTACTACAAAGCCCGGGGCCATGTACGCAGGGCTCGAATTACACAGTGGCTTTAGGGGGAACCCTATTTTACAGTGCACAACAGCGCCCCCATGGACACAGCAGGAATAAGTGTCTTGATGCATGCTCAATAATCCAGGTAGGGAAATCACAAAAAGAGGTGAATCTGTTCAGCTGGATCAGAAGTTTATTTAGAAACGTCACTCACCAGGTGACTTCTTCAGTCTGAAGAAGTCACCTGGTGAGTGACGAAGCAGGATTAATTGCAATTGTGTTCATATTTTGAGACAAATGTTCAGAAAAAAATAAACAATGATCAAATACACACACACAGCCACATGTTTATTATTTTTTCATTTCCTGTACCTCATTGTGAGGATGATAGAATGCAGTTTAATACAGCTTATTTTATAGAGCTCTCCCTGAAGGTTTCAGAGCAGCTTTTTAGGGGAGTTTGAAACATTATTGGGGGGGGCTTCCCTTAGTGCCCCCATAATTCAAACACTGCCAGCACCTCAAATGCCACCGTCTCCTTTCTGTATGTCAGCAGTGTCAGAGTCGGCCTGTCAGATGTGGAAGCAATGGCTTTGACGTCACATATTGATGCTTCCTCCCACTCCTTTTGCGTTATTTACCATTTCATCTGTGTATTGTGTCGAGCGGCGGGGTGAGCATATGCTAGGCCTATGTGCATGAAAATATGAAAGGCCCATTTGTTCCCTTCTGGGTTGTGTCCATTCCCCAACCTTGCCTTTCCAGTGTGACAGAATCACACACCAAACAGTTAAACAACAATCACATTCTGGAAACTGCATTTCCCAAACTGTCTTCTGCATGTTGAATAAGTCATGATAACTGTATGTCCACAGAGAACATGTCAAACCACTAAAACCTACTCAGGTCAGCAGCGTCTCATAAAAAGTTTACAACTATTTCCACTCTGTGGGCCTGAGAGGAAACGAGGGTCTCAAACTTGAGAGAACAAAAGACACAGTGGTTTTCAAGCTGAGGGTCAAGGTCCCCAATGATGAACAGTTCAGTCTCAATGGTAATTTATTCACTTTAAGTTATGAAGTCTGAAGACATCTCTGATGCTCCACATGCATTTCTACCATAGTCCTCCATGTGGACGTGGTGTAAGATGGTCTAAAGGCATCTTAGTCCATAGCGTAATGGATGCTAACTAGCATGGGCTAGTTGGCTCATGCTAGTTAGTATCCGTTACATTAGACCAGTGGTTCCTAACCTGGGGGGCTTGGAGAAGGTCAGTTTGTCATACAACTGGATGAATATACAACTGTAGCTGATGAGACTGTGCTTATCATATATGTGCAGTATGTTGATGATTAAGATTTGACGCAGGACATTCTCATGTCAGTCAATCTTACCACCAAAATCAGGGGTGAGGACATGTTTGCTGCAGTTGATACTTACCTCTCATCCCAACATCATCCCTATGGAAACTTAGTCGCTTGCTGTACAGGCGGGAGTAGCCTCGATGATGTGGAAAAATAAGGGATTCAACAGCCACTTCAGGAAAAGGCCTCAGAAAGCACAATCTTTCACTTCATGATACATTTCCGAGCCCTAGCCAGATTTTTTTTTTAACTCAGCATGAACGAAACCTTTCTGCAGGGATGCACCGTTGGGGACACGCTTTCATTCACATGTTTTCTGTTTTCCAGGTAAACATCCATGTTTTTTGAAACAGTCCTTGGACTCCTCCATAAATGAGTCATTATCATTTAGTCTTTGGTGATGTCACTGCAAACACTCTCTTGACCAGATTGAGTTTTTTGCATCCACTGAGTCCGAGGATTGGTTGTACACTCTTATCCACAATCAGTGGCTATGTCTTGATCCGTCGTTCTTTGCTTTTGAAGGTTGCCATAGAGCTGCCTTTGACTGGCATGTTTTCTCCAGTATATTGTGTCACTTTCATCTTTACAGGATGGATCTTGCAGTTTATGGTAAGTGTTTTGTAGTCCTCCACTGATAAACTGGTTCACTGGGGCTCCTATATCTAGCTTGAATGGTATTATTGCCTCATTCACCTCTATTGCCACAATCCTTTCAACTTTGTCAGTGCTGCAAGTCTGCACTGTCCAGGATGAATTCCTCCTCCTCTTCTTCAACAACCGTATGGACTCTCTTCTTTGAAGGCACGTAATTGTGGTTGCAGGACCTGCCATAAGCTGGACATGATTTGGGCTTTTGACTGCCTCCGGATTTACCATACTTGAACTCTGCAATTTTCTCTATTGCATCATTTTGTTTGGTCAATGGTTTCCTTCACTATTCTTCACAGCATGCACTTCGGTTTCACCTCTGTGTAGCTCCTTGGCATGTGTACGGGTGGTTTCTGCAATGCTACACCTGCTAACACATTTTTCTAGTGTCAGTCCAGTCTCACGTAGCAGTCTTTCTCTGGGTGCCTTGTCTACGGTTCCGCAGACTATTCTGTCTCTGACAAGTGAGTCCCTTAGATTTCCAAACACATGTTTTGCTCGGTGTGTGAAGCTCTGCCAAGTATTGATCAAACGTGAGCATGAATCAAGACATAGATAAAACGGTGCACTTTGTTTCTGGTCATTGGTGAAATACTTGTACCTCTCGAACTTTATATTCGGACTTGGCAAAAATACTCTTCAAACTTAGCTACCATTGCCGTCAACGTTAGAGTATCTTCATCAAGCTGAAAGCTAGTATATATATATCCAGAGCATTTTCTCCAATAACATGCAAAATGATGGACGCTTTCCGTTTTCCAACCTGCTCCGTTTGACGCTAAGTACATGTTAAATCTTTGCTTGAAGTTATCGGCAAATTAGCTCATGTAAACTGCATGCATGCGGGTGAATCTAATTTATCCATGACAACAGATCTAAGTACCAGAATGTCCACAGCTGGAATTGTTTACTGGCGGTTGTCTTCGAGTACAATATTATCATCTACATATGCTAGCTGTTCCTCTCTCTATTCACTAAACGTCCACTGTTCTAGCTAGCCAACATCGTGCGTTATTCTTGTTACTTACGCGACAGGTGAACTTTTTAATCCACTTGCGGCTCTCCGGTGTAACAAATCACAGAATATTTTCTTTACTTCTTCCGTTACATGCCAACGGCTAATTCTAACACCACAATATGTCCAATATATGATTTAAACGAGGCGTAAAACTAATAGTTTGCTCTTCATTCACCGGTGCCGTGTTTAGACACATCCGTGGAACCAGCTTTACTAAGATTAGCAGGTAAGTGCGCATGCTCAGCTCCATGCTGGCATGCTGGGAACTGGAGTTCTAATGTAATTAAGTCCGAACATCACAGTTATTAAAGCAAAAGCACGCAACAAACTAGATGTTCACAACTACTTCCGACTAGCTGTCACTCAAATTACACCCAAATTCCAATTCCTGGTTACGAGTATGAAAGTCCAAAGTTCTCATTGAAACAAAACCTATTGGTAGCCTCATTGTCGACCTCATGATGATCCATGATTCCCATCCTTGTCAGTTGTTGCAATCAGATGTTTGGCAACTGCCAGGTGTTTTAAAAAAAACCTTCAAGCACATCTTACTGTTGCTACAGCTGAAAATGTTCTCTCAATTATCTCCGCTACTGTGTTTTAGATATATTAGTCAATTTAATACATTTGCAAGACAGAGTTTACTAAGTGCTACAAGTGCAAAGACATTACCTTTACGTGGACTCCACGTCATTTATTCTCAGGAGACTCCTGGGCTTAGAAAGGACACACATGGCCATACTGAAATGATATGTGCAACATCTTTAGTTGCTCTTTCATTTTCTGCCTATAGCAAAGCTTCTCGGATGTTTATTTCTCTTGTAGGATGAGTTGAGATGCCAACATGTGTGTAAAAGTGAAAAAATAAATACATTTGACAGGCTGAAATGTATACCCTATGCAAAGTCCCAGTGGTCAAATCTGAAATACCTCAAAGTCCGAAAACACCATGGTTTTTAGAAGCACGTGTTCCATACTTTTGTATAACTTTGGTACCAGATAAATTCGTAAATGCTTAATAGCATGAATGCTGCCTAATATATGCTAGATTTAATGTCAAACATGAGGTCTTTATCTGTTTCCCAAAGAATACAAAATGCACACTACCTTTCACGCAGTAGGAATTGAGTTGCTCCATAACTGCAAAAACGCGAGATGTAATTGTAACGAGGAATAACAAAACCATAAAATAAATAAGGAAGAAGACTATCAATTTTGACGTTAAGTGTCATTGTAACTCGTATAGTCTGGAATAAGGAATATCTGAGGATATTTTTGTCCCTGGGGAAACGATTTTGTGCCCACATACTGTATATGTTCATGTGCTGAATAAAATAAAGTTTCATGGAAAAAATCTCGTTGTGTCCTTGCGTCATTTGCGTGATATCGTCATCGACTGATGTCCCGCCTTCGAAGACGTTACGTTAGCGTTCAAGCCTTCGCTTTACCGTCAGCAACATCGCCGAATTGCGTTTGAATACCCTTCGGGATTCATCACTAAAACATGGCTGGACGGGTGAGTATAACTTATGCGAATATCATTCTTCAACCTCAACTTAGATATCTATGACAGTGAATGTAAAGCGTGTTGTTTTACTTGAAGGATCGGAGGCTTTCAGCTACACATAGCGCCGTACTCGCCTGTGTGGCAGAATTGAACGTCATTCAAAAGTCAGTAAGCAACCCCGGAAGAGGAATGGAGTATCTTATGACTACTGTTGTGTTGGCTCATTTACACCCTCGCTTTAGATTTGCTTCTTTGCGTTGTATGCTTGTGCATGGGAAATCAAATAGGCAAGCAAGTCTCGTAGGGGCCTTTTACGCAATTTTCTTACTCATCTGCATGTTCACAATGTTGTTAAGAACCATTAAAAGTCACCCTGATTCTAAACGTACTGGTTGGACCGTAGTTTGACGTTTTTGACAGAATTTGAATGCACCATTCCTTCTTGCGTATGTAAAACGTAGCTGTGATGGCCAGTGTCATTAACTAACAATACTTGTCCACCCCCACAACGTAGGGACTAATCGTGACACGTCAAAAAGGACCTCTCACAATGTAAACTGAGTCTCTGTGTATCTTAATTTAATTCTCTCACCCCCTCCCGGCAGCTGTCCATGAATACAAGAATGAGCATCATGTTCTTCTCTGAAGGATTCAGTATATTTAGACTATACTAGATTAGACTGGACCAGACATGGAACTTATTATACAATTGTCGTAGCTCTCCAAATCAATCATTTACAACAGCTGCTTAAAATAGTTTTGGATCCGATGGAGTTGGAAATACTTTAAAAAAATGCCACAGTACTTACAAGCAAGCACTTATCCCCACAATCTGAACTGATTTTTTTCATACATCTTCAAAGACAGTGGTGGCATAGCTCAGAAGGTAGGCTGGTTATCTAGTAATTGGAAGATTGGTGGTTTGATCCCCAGATCCTGCAGAAAGTCTGTTGAAGTGTCCTTCAGCAAGACACTAAACCCATAACTGCTCAACCCCTGCAACTGAACGTGACCTGTCCCTGCCTTTTATCCACTGAGTGCTGGGATAGACTCTTGCATGACCCTGCGGCCGAACTTTGGATATGCTGTTGACGACGGATGGATGAATATCCTCAAAGATCCCAACCCCTACTTTTCTGCAAGCAGCATTGCTTATCTCCATTTTTTTAAAACACGATCTCAGCATGAGATCTAACCATGCCAAATCTGAGGTCTGACTGAAAGCTGCTTTGAAAGGCAACAGGTGGAAATTATTGTGGGATTGGGGATTCTTAGTTAAGCTGAAAGGCTGCATGTACCTCATCCTTGAAAATGGGCTGACTTTCATGTTTTGAGACTGTAGACCAACTAGGGCTTGGTTTCCAGTGGTCTAATTAGGTTATGAGAATGAGATCAGATGAAGTATGGATTACTAAGGCCCCTTTTCTTCAAATGAATCAACTAGCTAGGGCCGTTCTTATAGTACAAACTAATCAAGTTTTCACAGTATTCAAATAGGCCTCAGCACATCTGACTTATTATTTAGTGTCAACGGACCTCGTGTTAGATCTGGTTTAGGATAGAGCGGTTTTAGTGGATCTTGTGGAAATGTTATCTTTGAGATACTAGCTGGCATGGACCTTGATATTGAGGCCAAGGCCTTGGCTTATAGTAATTGATGAAACTTCCAATTAATGGTCTTGAATTTCTTCAAGTTTTGAGGCAGATCAATGCTGAATCACTATAGCGATAAAGGAGCTTTCACTCATATTAATGTCTTTATACATACTCAATAGCATATAAATGACACCTACATTAATGTGTGTTACCTTGATCCCAACCTTCAGGTCATGGTATTGTACTTCACAAACACAATTTTTAGTTTTATGATCAATACACAGGAAAATTAATGGGAGGTAGTCATGCATGCTCTATATAGGCTTTAATGGGTGGCTAGTGATATTGCTTTATATAAGATGTTGTCTAGCCTGCATACAAGGAATTTGACTCCAGTTCTTCCATTGCTCCCCATATACTTACACAGAATAAACGTACAGCTAAAAAAGGGACAACAAGATAAACACAAACATTTAACTACTATGTACAGATGTAGATGTATATAAAAGTATATTATTAAAAAACAAATCAACAACTACAAAGACCTTGTAGCAGGAAGACAATTGTGCAATGGTGCAGAGTGCAAAGATGCTGGATTAATGGTATGCTGGAGTGCTTTGGTGTCTGACATTTGGCCTCTGTACTTTTCTTCTTATTCAGGCAGTTTTCACCTTGTGGCTGTACATTAGGATCAAACCTCAAGGGCCTCTTCAGTGAAACAGGAAAGCTGCAGTTGAATCGAGAGCAAAGGCAGTTGAGGATAAAGACTTTGCTTCAAATATGAATGAAGGTGCAATGCAGTATGCTCGTAAAGCCTTATTGACTTTATTCTTTCGGAGGCAGTACTGGGCTCTAAGCATTTAAGAATTTTTTCCCACAAGTCAGTAAGGCTAAAAGGGGGCAAGAATAAGCTGTAGGAATTCAATAAGCCCAATGGCTACAGCACATAGACCACTAAATCATCACTGTTTCCTAGCAGTCCTTGCTGCTCCACTTTAAGGGGAGGGGGGATCATAATCTTTTGCAAAGTCACAGCTCTCTGTGTGTGTGTGTGTGTGTGTGTGTGTGTGTGTGTGTGTGTGTAGGTTGATCTCCTCCTCTGCTATCAGACTCACTTCAAAGCCTCCTCTCCCTTCAGCAGCCCCAGCAGTCCCCTGGGCTCCCCCGTCCTCTTTTCAGGGTTTGTCTCTCCGTCGACTGCGACGCAGTGAGCGCGGATCAATTCCACAATGCATGTGTGTGAGCAACACGGCTGTAAACAAGCACTGGCTCTCAGCGAGCGGCCCCGCAGAACAGTTGGTCATTAGGGCTCCCTAAATACCACAGGCTTTAATCAGCCCCTTTCATCTGGCTAGCAGTTAGAGGTTCATTGTTTAAACGGCATCATTAGCATGGAGAAGTTGGACTCCGTGTTACGGCACAATGCACCACATTCCTGCTGAGGAGAGATTCTTCATTAAGATTCATGAGCCTTTGTCTTGGGCTGCATTTGAGGCAGAGAGTCAAGGCCAGGGCAGCTGGCCTCTTCTCCAAGTCGGTAAACTGACTGCACTTTTCACGTCTGAAAGCCTTGAACACTCAGCAACATCCGTCCATCCATCCATCCATCCATCCATCCATCCATCAATCCGTCCATCTGTCCATCCGTCCATCCATCCATCCGTCCATCCATCCATCCATCCATCCATCCATCCATCCATCCGTCCATCCATCCGTCCGTCCATCCATCCGTCCATCCATCCATCCATCCATCCATCCGAGATGGAGTGGTGATCTGTCCAGGGTCTTTCTCCACTTTTCACCAAAGGAGTAGTGGGAGAGGCTCCAGCATGACCCCGTGACCTGACCGGATGAGCGGTTGATGATGGATGAATGAACTCTCAGGCTGACTTTTTATCAGCAGGTAGTGACACTACAAT
>OMLC01056360.1:0-15087 GCA_900302585.1 Regalecus glesne
CAACGGGACGCTGAGGGTGATGTATGCCAACGGGATGGGCATCAGCTTCCACACAGAGCCCCACATCCTAGCTGGCTCCGTGAGCCCTACAATTGGTCGTAGGAACATCACCTTGCCTACTGACAATGGCCTAAACTCCATTGAGTGGCGACTCCGCAAGGAGCAGACCAAGGGCAAGGTCACGGTGTTTGGAAGAAAACTGAGGGTGAGCTGACAATGCTGCCTGACTGTGGCAGAGATGGTCAAATTACTATCAGTACATAACTGCATGGCATCCCTGTCTGAGTTGGAGATCATGTACAGTGACAACATGACTTCTTTCTTGCAGGCGTTTCGATTTAGCTAGTGACCATGTTAAGTGGGATTTTCAGTCAAGTGATGCCAGCTATCTAAAATTCTTTAAATCATCTTAAATTGAATGTTCAATACAGTATACTTTCATATGGTTCCTTTTTGTCTAACGTTGGGTAAAATAAACAGTGCTGACAATAAGAAGCATCTAATGAGGAATTTTGTCTAATAAGGAATTACAGGTCAAATGATTGAATATGGGTCGCTTTCCAATTGAGGATGAGAGGTCCGTTTTTATGTGTCATGATTAGTCTCCCCCCCTTTCCAATGGAATAACAGTATAAAGTACAGTTGCAGTGCCAGCATGGGTTTGTTTCCCACATTAAAAGAAATGTTACGAGGTAAATGAGTTTGCTGGAGCATAATTTAAACTGCATAAATGGTTAGTGTAGATATGAAACACAGATGAATATGTATTTTAAGTTGATAAAAAATAAAATTGAAGGTATTTAGGAGGACACAATGTGTTTGTGCTATTCAGCAGCTGCCATCACTAAAGACATCAGTTGACATGATCACTCATTAAACCGCAACACCGCACTAGCTGGAGTGTTTCTTCTCTAAATACCTCAAATTGTGTTTATTTAACACTGTAAACATAGAAAATGATTGTTCCAACAAATGTGTTGGAACAACAGTTCCTTCAACCACATATCTGCTGTCGATGCATTGAATAAGACCACAGATGAACCATTAGTTTCCAGCTATGCAGTGTCGACTGGTGGTTTTGATAGCCTATTCCGTGAAATCTCTAACAGTCATCTGCTTGCCCTTTCAGCTTGTCTCGTTGAATACAAAAGTTGTTCTGTTCCAAGGCAGCAACCCCTCTTTTCATCTTCCTTATCAGGCCCACGGGCGTAACCTCCTCTCCATCGACTTTGACCGCAACACGCACACAGAGAAGATCTACGATGACCACCGCAAGTTCACACTGCGGATCATGTATGATGCACAGGGCAGGCCAGCTATGTGGTTACCCAGCAGTAGCTTGGCAGTAGTCAATGTGTCCTATTCCCCCACTGGACATCTGGTCGGGCTGCAGAGGGGTAGCATGAGTGAGAGGACCGAGTTTGACCCCCAGGGACGCATCCTGTCCCGCTCCTTTGTAGATGGGAAAGTGTGGAGCTACAGTTACCTGGACAAAGTGAGTCAAGCTTTGATTGTTAACCTCATCATCTAAGGATCAGTAGCCATCAAGTCAAGGCAAATGAGAGGAAGTATAAGAATTTAGTGTAGCAAAATGGTTTTGAGATGATGTATCATTTTTATGATGATGATGATCCAAATTTATCAGATGAGGAAAAAATTACTTTTGATCCTATTTAACAGTAGAGGGGCCGTCCTTTTAAATAGAGGATCCTTAAGGGCTAGTTAGTAATGATTTTACAAGCTTAACCTCTATCTTTTCTTTCCTTTTTCTGTCTCTACTTGCCTTCAGTCCATGGTTCTGCTCCTGCAGAGCCAGAGACAGTACATCTTTGAGTTTGATGCCTCAGGTCGCGTCACAGCCGTCACCATGCCCAGTGTTGCCCGTCACACCATGTTTACCCATGTGTCAGTTGGCTACATCCGCAACACCTATAACCCCCCAGAGAGTAACGCATCCATCATCCATGACTTCAGCGAGGACGGTCGGCCGCAAGCCACTTATTACCTGGGCACTGGCCGCCGTGTCCTTTACAAATATGGCAAGCTGGCCAAACTAGCAGAAATCGTGTATGACAGCACTGTCGTGACCTTTGGCTATGACGAGACAGCCGGTGTGCTGAAGATGGTCAACCTGCAAAGTGGAGGCTTCTCCTGCACCATCCGATACCGCAAAATGGGTCCACTGATTGACAAGCAGATCTACCGCTTCAGTGAGGAGGGCATGGTCAATGCCAGGTTCGATTACACCTACCATGACAACAGCTTCCGCATTGCCAGCATGAAGCCGGTCATTAGTGAGACGCCGCTGCCTGTTGACCTCTACCGCTATGATGAGATCTCTGGCAAGGTGTGGACAAACAGTAACATAACTGCTCTGGTGTACATTCCGCTTGTTAATGAGACACAGACTTAATAAGTGTGTAGGATTTTTTTATACTGTGGAAGCACACTGAAATAACACATGGAAATCTAGTGAAAATGTAACCATGTTTCCATGGCAACACTTTCACACAATAGCCTGATTTCTATTCTGAGCGATAGCCACCACTCCAGGGCTGTATGCTAATTCCGTTTAGCTGTGCAAAATAGTTCTACTCATGCAATAAGCTCCATGTGCTTTCCACAGAAAGGTGTGCCACATTGTTCAGCTGTCATGTTGACTGGTCCTCTCCATAATCCTCTGTATTCCTACAGGTGGAACACTTTGGGAAGTTTGGGGTTATCTACTATGACATCAATCAGATTATCACCACAGCCGTCATGACGCTGAGCAAGCACTTCGACGCGCACGGTCGAATCAAGGAGGTCCAGTATGAGATATTCCGCTCACTGATGTACTGGATGACGGTGCAGTATGACAGCATGGGACGGGTGGTGAAGAGAGAGCTGAAAATTGGCCCCTATGCCAACACCACTCAGTACCGCTATGAGTATGACGGTGATGGACAGCTCAGTGGTGTCAAGGTGAATGTTTCATTTGTAAAGAGTAGGCGTTTTTCGCAGATCCATGTCTTGGATATTCTCTTCGGTCTTGTATGTTCCTGATATGGTGTATTTTGATGAAATGTTGATTACCAGCTGCTGAGTCACTTGCTGGTCTGTATAGCTGACTGTGTTCTATGAACTTGCTACGGAGGGCCCCAAACAAAAACAGAATGTCCATATAGGGATGAGTAAAGTGCACATTATCAGATGGTTAAAGGTTTGATCCTCAGTCCTGCAGAAACCATGTCGAGGTTTCCTTGAACAAGACACTGAACCCCTGATGGCTCCCGGGCACCACATGGTGGCGGCCCACTCCTCTTATACAACAGGATGGGTCAAATTCAGAGAATTGCACATTTCCCCTTGTGGGATTGATAAGGGAACACTTTTAAAGGGGATTATTAATATTATTATTAAGGGCTGGCCCCTGCTTTTCCATTGTATTTCTAGATAAATCTCCGATTGTGATGTTGGCGTTTTGATGATTACGTCACTAAATTAATTTCCATTCACTTCAAGGTTAATGACTGGTCTACGTGGCGCTACAGCTACGATCTAAATGGTAACCTTCATCTGCTGAACCCCGGGAACAGTGCCCGCCTCATGCCACTCCGTTACGACCTCCGAGACCGCATCACACGCCTGGGGGATGTCCAGTACCGGCTGGATGAGGATGGCTTCCTTAGCCAACGCGGCTCAGATGTTTTTGAGTACAACTCCAAAGGCCAGCTGCTACGCGCCTATAACCGAGGGCCAGGTGGCTGGAGTGTCCAGTACCACTATGATGGACTGGGTCGCAGGGTGTCCACGAGGAACAGTCTGGGACAGCACCTTCAATTCTTCTATGCCGACCTCAACCACCCAGCCAGGGTCACACATATCTTCAATCACTCCAGCTCTGACATCTCATCACTCTACTATGACCTACAGGTAGGCTCGGGGCTACAGAGATATGTTAGGGTTAGAATTACCTACCCACATCCTGACACGCACCTAATCTATGTTGAAAGAATTTCTGTTACTTTTATGAACTTAAAGACCAAATCGTCATCAGAGCAGCACTGCTGTAGAAGTGAATGACAGCATCTCTTTTTGATTAGGGTCACCTGTTTGCCATGGAGGTGAGCAGTGGAGAAGAATATTACATAGCCTCAGACAACACTGGCACGCCACTGGCTGTTTTCAGCAGCAATGGACAGATGATCAAACAGGTACTTTGTAAAGCAATTCTGAATCCTTATTAAGCCATTTTCAATCATTCACGAATTGTTTTGAGGTCTTTGTGTCACTTCCACTTTTAGAAGCCTAGTATTTTATTCAATTATTTTTATCAATCACTTGGCCATACATTAGGCATACTATATATCTGAATATTGTATTAATCAGGAATACATATGCCAACATTCTGACGACTATGTCAGTTGGGGGTTTTTACCAGAAAACCAATTTTGTCAGTTTTCAGAATATGAAAACATTGGACACATCACGTTTTGCATGTATTCAATTACCTGGTAGAGGATGATGATCACATAAAGTTTGATTTTGTTTGAATAATAACAAACTTTATCTATATATATATATCTATCTTTAAATGGGGCCATGGTAGCTCAGTGGTAGAGCACTTGTTTCAGGAAATGACAAGCCTGATCTTGCGAGTTTGATCTCACTGTATGTTGTGAGGAAGGGCATCCAGCCTTAATCCCCCATGCTCCATTAAGGTCTTTGTCCACCCCCACAAAGTGGGGACTGATCCTGACACATAAAAATGGAAAACAAGAGTTTACAAAGTGGCAGATACAGCAAATGCAGAATACTCATAAAGAAATATGAACCCGGAAAACAAAACGGTAAGGCCAAACAAAAGCAAGACAAAATTAAAATGAAATTGAGAAAAAAGTTAAAACAAGGAGGCAAAAGATGCAAAATCACAGTAGAGATTAAACAGAAGAGTGTTGAAAGATAAAGTAAAAGAGATAAAAAGGCAGTTAAAAATGAATAATGTAAATATAAATATAAATGCAATAAAATAAAAAAAACAAATCAGTAAAAGATTACATCACATAAAAGTGAGTCTATAAAATAGATTTAAGAAGTGATTTAAAAAGTCTCTGATTCTACAAGTTTTGTATCCTCAGGCAGGTTGTTCCAAAGCTGAGGGATATTGAGGGAAAAAGTACAGCCACCTTTAGATTTGAGCCTCAACTGTGGAATGGCCAGAAGGGCCCCAACTTGAGGACTGATATGAGGTCAACATTTCCAATATTGAGCCTGGGGCCAGGCCGAGATGTGCTTTAAACATGATCAGCCAAGTTTTAAAATCAACTCACAGAGAGTTGAATCAGTTCATCTGGATACTATGTTCAGTGACAGAAAACTAGCTATTCTGGACTGTAACTGTAAAGATGAATAGCAAGGTTGTTATACAATTGCACGAAACCATGATTTCTTCTTTTTCAAGCAAATAAATACAGATGTCAGAACCTCCCGAGCAAACATAGTCTCCTTCTGTGACCCAGGTGCAGTACACCGCCTATGGGGAGGTATACCTGGACTCTAACCCGGAATTTCAGCTGGTGGTGGGATTCCATGGTGGTCTATACGACTCCTTGACCAAGCTAGTCCACTTCACCCAGCGGGACTACGACGTGTTGGCTGGGCGCTGGACCTCACCTGAATATGCCATCTGGCCCAAGATAGGCAAAGACCCCGCTCCGTTCAACCTGTACATGTTCAAGAACAACAACCCTCTTAGTGACATGTTGGATGTCAAGAACTATGTCACAGGTGCATGAATGGAAATGTATTACTACGGTACACTCTGTTGATTGAGATTACTTTTTGCTCACTTCAATTACATCATTAGCAAAATATCGGTAGTGGCAGGAATCGGAAACCTTTCTCATCTACATGCAGAAAATGTTGCTGCTGTACAGCTGATATATACTTCACATCAATGGATGTAGTGGAGGTTAAACTTGCCTAAACTGCCTTTAACCCCATTTATTCTCGAGTAATACATTTAGCTATCTTGTAAATATGAAGCAAATCTCCATGATGTATATTCGTAGCACGTCATATCAAGTATTATCAAACTAGTTTGGGTTGTACAAAGAGGATTCTTTTTTACCTGAAATAAGCATAAAATATTAGATTTTCATGTTGATGATTGATGGCCATATCAATTACACAATATTTACACAATACCTTTAGTATTTTTATAAAACAATTCAGATATCAACTACTTATGTCGTCTGTTTTCGTTTCATTTAGTAGTCCCTCTCTCTGATTGTTCTAGATGTGAAGAGCTGGCTGGTGATGTTTGGCTTCCAACTCAGTAACATAATCCCTGGGTTTCCCCGCCACACCCTGTACTTTGTAGAGCCACCATATGAGCTGCAGGCCACCCAGCATTGTGAGAATGGACAGGTATGTAACAATGGGACTTCACAGCCACTGCACACGGTCACTCAAGAGAATGTGTTCAGCCTCAAAAGTGTATACAATATTGTCATGCAATGTGATCGTGGGCAGCTATTCATCTAGATAATGATGTAACTGTATGATTGAAAACAGCCTTCTCAGGCATATGTTCAGGTTTTATATTTCCTTATAACTGCAGTGAAATTAATTTATCATGGCCTAACTTTGTTGGATGTGAAGCAACACATGGAAAACCCACATTCAATCAGGTATGGTGGAGGCAAGGACAAAATAAATGACAGGGCTGTACAGTTAAAATGTGTTTGGCAGGGGTTTAGACGTTTGAAAATGAAAACAGAATTTGCAAAGGATATTTTACACTTTCAACTTCTGATGTAAAAATAAACTTTGAGTTCAGTACCCCAAGAGTCCCCTCAGATAGTTCACTCCATTTTTCTTCTCAACACAAAAAATACAAAAAAGGGTTTCCTTATCAGTCTCACAAGAGGCCATTTTGAATTCTCTGCATTTAACCCATCCTATTGTATAGGAGCAGTGAGCTGCCACCATATGGCGCTCGGGGAGCAGTTAGGGGTTCAGTGTCTTGCTAAAGGACATCTCGACATGCTTTGTGCAGGACTGAGAATCAAACCTGCAACCTTCCGATTGCCAAACGGGCACTCTCGCCACTGAGCTATGCCCTCCCCCCTACAAATCCAACATCTAAGTCAAGTGAAGATAAATTCACAAAATCCGTACTTACATGGACTCAATAACAGTAGTGCTTTGCATTTATGACACTGTATATCCTTGTTTTACTAATTTATACCTCATTTCTTTCTTATAAAGTGTTTTCAAAGTCTTCTCCTACTTTCTTGTGTAGCTTATCACTGGTGTACAGCAGGCAGCAGAGCGCCACAACCAGGCCTTCATGGCCCTGGAGGGACGTCGACTCAACAAGGAACGCCGAGGCCGCAAGGACAAGCCCGGCCACTGGTTCGGCACAAGTATCCCCATTATAGGTCGTGGAGTGATGCTGGCACTAAAGGAGGATCGTGTGGTGGCCGGGGTGTCAGCCATGGCTAGTGATGACAGCCGTAAAGTGGCTTTGGTGCTCAATGGGGCCCTCTATTTGGATGGCACTCATTACACCCAGGATGGCAGGGACTGTCACTTTTTTGTGAAAGTGGGCTCTGCAGACAGTGACCTTTTGGCCCTGGGGCTCACTAATGGACGAAAGACACTGGAGAGTGGGATTAATGTGACAGTGAGTAGTCGGTCAAGGAGAGGGGCAACTGTGGAATTTGCAGTTCCATCATTAGTGCTCAGCATTCGCTATGGGCTAGCCCTGGATGTGGTGGATGAGGAGAAGGTAAGACTGTTGGAGCTGGCTAGGCAGAGGGCCCTGGCTGGTGCTTGGGCCAGAGAGCAGCAGAGAGCCAGGGACGGGAAGGAGGGGAGTCGTCTGTGGACGGAAGGAGAGAGACAGCAGCTCCTAACAACAGGTAGGGTGCAGGGATATGATGGCTACTATGTATTGCCAGTTGAGCAGTACCCAGAACTGGCTGACAGCAGCAACAACATCCAGTTCCTCAGACAGAATGAGATGGGCAAGAGGTAACAGGCCATCTTGACTTTTCTGAAGGGCAGACTCTCTCCCACTTTGAAGTTACCTTGATCCTGGTCCTTTTTCCCACCCAGCCTTCTTACCCCTACTCCTCTCAAATCCCGCAGAGAATCAACAAACAAACGGGGTTACTCACAGAAAGCTGCAGGGACTTTTAAAAAGAAGAAAAAAAAATCTTATATACTGCCACAGGCAAAAAAAAAAGTTTAGTCGAGCATTTCTTTTTTGAAAATAAACTTTGAACAAATGAAAAAGCACTGATGAACTTTGAAAACAAACCTGTTGCTTAATAAATGAGAAAATTCCCCTTTTTAGAAAAGATATTGATATTTTCACCCATATTTTTTGGGTCACACTGAGAGCGGCCATGACAGCTACTGTACACATGGTGGAGTCGTGCTGCACTGGGTTCTGTGGTAAAGGCTTGTCACTCAAGGAAACTGTACTGCAAAGGGACCAAAATGTGGACAAGGCCACCCCAGAGTGTAACCAGACACTAAGGATCACCGAGGACACCATTAACGTCAAATAAAACAATGTAAAAGGCCATCCAACACTATGAGTCATCTCCCAGTCTCAGGCCTCCCATTTTCCCACCAATGACCTGTCCTCAGCTGCCATGGCAGCATATATTCCAACCAAGCAACACCCAAGCTACTGGTATCCTTAAACAAATTCAAGAATTATTAAGGGACTAAGAAATAAACTTTTGAAAAAAATACAGTAAATTAAAAAACTGGCTATATTTGTGGACAGTGGTATCACGCAACATTGTTTTATTTCAAAATGGGGACGAGAATCATACTACTACATATGTGTCAGACTACACTGAATTTCAGGATGTTGCATATACTGTAGATGCTGTAGTTTTGTATGTTTCAGTCGCGGTAGAATCGTGAGACTTTCACCAAGGCACTTCTGTACAGAACGATCAAAAAACACCCCTCACGAAGTCCAGAAGACATACTAAGGTAGTATCAAGAGCTATTTATTTTCCTTTATTCTTTTTTTATTTATTTATTATTCTTAGTACTATATGACAATCATGAATGAGTCACCAGTTGTATTTAAAATGAACATTAGCTGATGAGTTTATTTTCATTTGTAAAATATGTAAGAAATTTTGATTTTGTATTAATTTCGGTTTGCCACCAGAGCAAATAATAGTCACTCTAAAAAGAAATAATTTATGTAATAAAGTGTTTTAAAAACGGTTTATACTTTAAATAAAGTCTTTAAAACTGTGAAATCTGTTTTTTTTAAATATATCTCAATGTACAGTGTATAGGCCTACCTTTATGCAGCACAGTAGAATATTGTTCAGAATATCAAGTTTTATATTTCTAAGAGGAAGTGGCTTGTAATGTGCGAAATCTTTAGCTGGTCTTACTACTCTAGAGTTTTGTGACGCTCTAATATTCCATATCTACAATATCGATCCCCAGTTTGTTGTTTTTGACTGGTTTTGTTCGAAACAAAGATATTACTGTCCTAGATCCCAACAGCAGTAGGAGTAATGGATCCCTCTCACTGTGAAGAGACTCGTGCTGGATGTCATATTGTACCAAATCAGTATTATCGAAGGATGATTCTTATACACTGATACGAGACTCTTCTGAGAACCTTATCAATAAAAAGTACTTGTTTACTTCAACCATTGCATGTTTGGTTCCCCTCTACTTACATCTCTATTTCCTATTTAAATGTTATCTTTTGCACCAGGGAATTGTGTATGTTCTGGGTGGAGTAGTATGTTCAAATTCACCCTAATGACATGGAACCAAATATACGGATCACATTTTGCAGAAGCTAAGCTTTGTTTACAGCCACAGCTGAGATGGCCATGGCTGTACCAGAAAGCAGGTGCAGGTATCAGTTTTGCTCTGAAAGTAGTTAACTTGAATTGTCCCTGTAACTGTTGCTAACTTCACAGGTGAAGTGTCTCTTTATGATCTGGATGTTCTCAGTTGCTGTCCCCCTCTGTGCCGCAGTGGAAGAGTTTCAACCCACCTCTGAGGTTCCTGGCCTTACTCACTTTCCCTCTGGTCTCTTGCACACACCTCATATCTACCTTCCCTCTGTATATCGTATTGACAAGCTCTTTCCCTTTACTAGTCATCATGCCAACATTCAACGTTTTGAGTTTCACCCCCACCCTCCTCACCAGCTCTAACTGGACACACACCACACACCCCCATGCCTCCTTCATCCAACAGTAGCATAAAAGGATATCATCATAAAACCGATGCAGAACATCCTGGAGATTACACAATTCAACACTATGTCATTTAACTTAAATCAAGAGTTCCAATAAATGTTAAACCTGTGCTATTAATCTACTAAGCAAGTACAATAGCATGGTGTGGCTTTATGCACGCTAACATTACCTTGTCATGCAATTAAGAGAACAGAGACGTGAGGTGATGGAGGGGAAGAGGCCTAATAGGATGTGGCTAGTTAGCATTAGCAGGGGGGGGGTCCAGGGTGTTGGTGAGCTCAGTGAGGTGATAAATCCTTGGGAGATGGCTCTTTAGCATGTTGAAGCCCCTATGAGGAACACAACGAGCCGGTCCAAGTTGAATAAAAACGGGGGAATAAATAAAGAACAGCGAGAGAGAAGAAAGGAGAGGACATAATTTAATCGAGTCTATCAGACTGATTTATTCACATCTTCAAACGTGTTTCCAGTAAAACACCAAAATGAAGGAAGCCAGTCACTGTTAACCATAGGGTGTAATTGTGAGGCGCAAGGGGCATTATTAATATGCAATGGTTTCCAGATTAACAAATGATTATCTTGCCCATCATCTCAACGTCTCTTTCTGGAAAACACCGGATGACTGGTACCCGCAGCCGAGGTGATGGGTAGCTCCCAAAAGATTTTGAACAGTAATCCTTAAAAGAATGAAATGGCTGCAAAATAATGGTGTACAAAATTGTGAAATGTTGTGGTAAAGCCTTGCAATGGTAATTCCTTCCTTCCTATGTCTCATCTACCACAGGTACATTTGAGCTCCAGCCTCTCCAGTGTTCTAGATCAGCAGCCTTCCTGACATATTCCCCAACGTTTCCTCTTGTCCACTCCATGCTGTCTGTCATCCATGTTCTGCATGGTCATGCTCAGTCTTCTTCCTCTGAGCTTTCACCCTGCCAGTGTCTTCTGCAGCTTATTGTGTCTTATCAAATGGCCAAAGTACGGCACATTCCTCTTCACTGTGGTGCCTTTAAGGGAGCTACCATTTTCTTTTACCTGTTTTAATATTCTATCGTTTGTCACATGAGCTATATGTGGAACTTTTAACCCTTTTCAATACATCCACATCTCAAAGGCCTCTATTTTCTTCCACATGTCTTTACTAAATTTCAAGGTTTCACTTGCATACAAGAAGGTTGATAAAACAATAGCTTATCATTCTTTCTCGTTTCAGTTCTGAGGCCTCCCGTCGTAGGAACAGCTTTTTTATTTTAACGTTTTTCTTGCCACTTCAATTCTTTTCCTGTTCTGTTTCCCACCTTCCATCATTCATTATTGTCCGGCCAACACATTGGAATGTTTTCACTTCTTCTAAGGTTTTACCATCCACTGAGATGTTCAAACTTTAAGCCATTTTTTTTCTGCTGACAACCATTGTTATGGTTTTGTTGACATTCATTTTTAAACCTCTTGCCAAACTTTGGTCTTTCACAATGTTGACTATCTCCTGTAAGGCTTCTCCAGACTCTGTTGCCAGGGCAGTATTGTCAGCAAACCTTAAGTTGTTAACATTGGTTCCACCTATGTTAACACCCGAGAGGTCATCTGCTTCTTGGAAAATCTCTTTGGTGTATAGGGTGAAGAGCTTAGGAGACAGAATACACCCTTGTCTAATTCCAGGTTTGATTTTGAAATTGTTTGACTCACTATCTTCTAACAACATGCTCACTGGTTCTGATACAAGTTTGCTATTAGTTTCAAATCTGTACTGTCGATAGGGAGATTTTGGAGTGTCTCAATCAGTCTTTCACGGTTGACCTGGTCAGATGCTTTTTTGTAGTCGATAAACATATGAAAATGTCTTCCATCACCTCCGGGTATTTTTCAAATATTCTCTGGAGGTTGAAGATCCCCTCTCTTGTTTCCAGTTCTACCTGATCTCTGTGCTCTCCAGAGGACGATGGGGAGTGGGCTTCTTCGTCTGCTTTGTCTCCTTCTTCTTCCTCGTTCCTACTTATCTATGATTTGTTTCATAGTGAATTGCAACCCACCGGAGCATTGTAGCTACCAACTATTATCTTAAATATTCTTTATATTTTTGTTACTAGTCACAGTATCTTAGAGATACATGAAGATAGGTTTCTATATATCAGTCCTAGAGTTTTTGGTGAAGGTGTCTACATGCCCATACACTTTGTTTCTTTTTGTTCCAACTAAGTCTTTAACAAGAGTCTCTCATTTACATACTTTGGGCAATCAGAAAAGAAACCCTCTCCACTGACTCTGTAGGATTGCTTATGTCCCGTTTTCCATCTAGATGCTTTCCAGTTAAATATAATGAGGACTTCAGTATGTCTGGTCACCATCAACAACTTATAGGAAGTTGAACTTATTCTGGTATAACTTGATATATTCCTGTTGATCAAGTTCTGGTCACTCTTAATTTTTCCAGAGTCTTTTCCACTCCAACTTGTTGCTGGACCTAGTAAAGATGTCCTCTTTTCAAATTATCACCACAAGTCTCCCAATGACCTCCTTATAACAGCCACCATTGGTGCTGTGCCCTCACAGGGTAGCGATCATTACACATTCCCTGTAGCAGCCCCTGAGAAACAGGGAACAAGCCAAAAGAAGGAGAAAGGCTCATTCAACAAGTCTGAGTATGCTTCCTGCTTCCTTACACGCTCTCAAGCCAAAATTCACATGCAAACATCAACATACTCTGGAGTGTCCACTCAAGATTTATTATGTACTACACATACAACTGATAAAATCACATGGTTGGCATTAAGGGGTATAGACATACGCAATTTAACCGTAACTCATCCATACTGACAGTGTATCTGGCAAGCAGCAGTGTTTTATACACCAAGCTACCCTGCCAGGGTCAGCGCCCATAGACTATAAATAGATACAGCTATGGTGTACTGATCTGTACCTGGTGCTCTCCATCTCGTCTTCTCTCCCATGTTAAGACATACAGACTCAGACATTATGATAAAATAAAACCACAAATCGCTGACTCTTTCAAGAATTAATTACTTTTAATGCAAGATTCTCATTTCAAGCAAAAGGCATCTAAATAGTCTTTTGGTGCAATCTGTTTTGCCATCACATTTTTTGTTTCACTTTCAAGGAATGTGTATTAAAAATAATGTATTCAAATCATTCTTCATCTCAGGATCGGCATGAAAAAAACTGCAGGCATTGAATGTTACAGAAATTGAACATAATCCTCGTCACCATTATAAACGCATTCAATTTATTCTATGATTCACCTGAAGACATACATCAGCAATAACAGCTTCTGTGCAAATAATAAGGATACATCATAAGCATCAGCTTCTTAAGAGGAGCCTGGGATCCAGCGGTCTTGGCTGCTATTGTGCGTGGATGTCCCAATTAAGGGTCAGGCTTGGGGTAGGGATGGGAGGAAGCACAATTTATGGCTAGGCCTTGGTAAATGATGGAAGGGGGAGGCAGGAGTGGTATTTTACAGAGGTAATTACATCTTAAAGTGCCAAGAAAAGCTCAACATTCAATGAGCCTAAGATCCAAGACTGTGTGTGTATGTATGCATGTCTGCCTTTTAAACCAAAAGTAGTAGATGTGTGTATGCATGTACAATATGTATAACAGTGGGTATGTAGATGTATGTCTGTTATGCATTGGTGTAAGATTACAGTACAGAGCCTGAGATTTAGGGTATGATTAAAAGCTTGGTTACAAGCCACTACGGAGAACCCCCTAAAACAGGGTCAGTGCTGAGGCCATTCTTCAAGGTAGAATAGGCGCTCAAGTGAGAGAATTACAGACTTTGAGGGGGCCGCGGACTGCCTTTTTATTTATAAGTGAGAGACTTTGTTAATGAAGCCATGAGTTAGGGAGTGTGAGGTTTAAGGCTGAGAGGGGGATGGTAGGCTTCCAGGCACAGAGATGGGATAGGGGCAATGGGGATAGCAGTTAGGGAAAGAGTGTTATGTCAGCATGTCCCAAAGGCAGCAGCAACACAGAGCTGTCCAGCAGGCCGTGAGACATGTGTCTCCCGTGTCATCCCTCCTCCTCTCTTCAACCACATACACTAGAGAGAGAAGCAGAGAGAGAGAGAGAGAGAAAAGAGGTGTGACAAATGAAAGAGAATCGAACATAATTAGTCACTTTTTTCAGTTGCTTCAAACTCAGTGGAAAAACACTTGGACCATTTGGTGAAGAGGATGTCCTGAATTATTCAGAGTAACCAATGTTGTGTTTTCATCCTATCACATTAGGCTCATCATGGTGAATGCTTGTTACTGTTGTGAGTGGAATAGGGTCATCAAATCAGTCTCCAGTGCATCAGCCCTTAATTTTGATGCATAACATTTTATAATTGAACTACTAAAGTTGATTTAATAAATAAGTCTCAAAATTATCAGCAAATAATTTTAAGGTTCAATGGTTATAATTGAACCATTCAATTTGATGGAATGATCAATACTGCACCAACTGGGAGTTTGCAGAGGAGAGCGCCAGTGAGCACAGTCACAAAACAGGCAGGACAACAACTTAAATAAAAAAATATTAGAACATCCATCCATTGTCAAATGCTGGGTTGTGGATTCATCCTGGACCGTACCCTAGCACTTATTGAGTGTAAGGCAAGGAAACATCATGGACAGATTCCCATTCCATCACAGAGTCGGAATACTTAGGCGTTAGTGTCTTGCTCAGGGACACTTTGGAATGCTTTCTACAAACTTCCAATTACTAGATCGCCCTATCTCCTGACCTATGCCACCCCATATATATATATATATATATATAAAATCTGAAGTCAGGTTGCACAGTCATGGTGGGGCCGATCCCAGTGGGTGAAAGGTGG
>OMLC01056361.1:0-16065 GCA_900302585.1 Regalecus glesne
ATGTATGTATATGTATATATATATATATATATATAAAATTCAAAAATGGCTTTTTCATATAATTTTATTATTCATTCAACTATATTTCACATTGTTTACAATAACTGGATTTATGTAAAATCTGCATTCCTGAGAACCATTTTATTTATCATTGGATTAATTTATTGATACATGCAGTAGGTTTTTTATTTGGCATAGCTCAGTGGGTGAAGTGGTTGTCTGACAATCGGATGGTTACACGTTCAATCCTGCAGGATCCTGCAGGATTGAACCTGCTTTCTACAGGATGCATTCTGCAGGATCCTTTTAGGTCCTGCAGAAAGTATGTCGATGTGTCCTTGAGCAAGACACTGAGTCCCTGGCTGCTCCCTGCTCCTGTACAATAGAATGGGTTAAACGTAGAGAACACATTCCACCGGCCTGTGTCATGTGGCGATAAACAGGTAAACAATTTTTTTTTATACTGTCATTACAAAATCCTGTTAACTGGATCGTCTGGTTACATAATCCTTCCCATCTCAAACTACTGGTCCTGTGTCGGTGGGAAAGGGAGGATTAATTTCCCTCTATCCATGTCAAGACAATGAGGTTCTACAATACCAATCAAGTGTGTCATTCTATAAAAAAACATGAATTACCCTTATCATGAAATACCATTGGGGGGGTCATAAAGTTTTGGCTGTTAGGATGGAAGGCAGGAAAGGTGCTCCTGGGTTTGCATGGGTGTGATGTTTTCGTGTGTCTGGTATCATTTTACATAATTGCTGAATAACTAGTGTTCGCACTCCAAGGTCACATAACCACTGCATTTACTGTCATGAATAAAACATGAACAGTGCAATTAATAAAAATAAGGTCATCGCATTGATTAATGATATGAAAATGTTTGCCTGTTATGACAATGGTATTAGTTCACTTAATTATTTCACATGAATAAAACATGAACAGAAATTGATAAAGATTATTTCATATTAAATGCACAATTAGCCGCCAAAGTAAGTTATATTCCTGGCTTTGCATGCTAGCTAGTGCCAAATAGTTCTCCTTTCTGATTTTGTTTTCTTATTGAAGAGTTCACACTTTCAGCCAATTCGGTTTAGAAAGAACAAAACAGCCACTTATTTTTTATTCATTTATACTTATCTGTTTTTATTTTTCTCATTCTACTCTTACGATGAAATTGGTTCTCTGTGTTTAAGCCATCCTATTGTATAGGAGCAGCTTGGGGACTAACCCCAGTTCTTCTTCCTATTGCCTTGCTCAGAGGCACAGGCAGGAGCATCAACTTTAACAAGGATGTCTATTAGATAGTAGGAGGAAACCAGAGCACACAGACAAAACCCACACAGATGCAGGGAGAACATGCAAACTGGGGGATTTGAACTCACAACTTTCTTGCCGTGAGACAAAAGTGCTAAGGGCAGTGCCACCAGTATTGCTTATCGCTTGTTGGGATTTTGTCATATTGGGTTATGTTTGATTGATAGTGGAGACGGCCCTTTTAGATAACTGATAAAATGTTGACAATTGATGACCTCCATGTTGAATATGAAGAGTTTACACTTAACTGTTAGAAAATAATTTGGATTAAAACACGTTTGAATAGATTGCCCAAGGCAATTGCCCATCGGCCTGTGTTTGTACCTGTATATAGTCAATCCTTGAGTAGATATCTGCAGATCGTTGTGTTGTCAATCTATGTAGAGTACCTTTGAAGAGCCATGAAGCCAGACTCAAACCTACATAGCCATTAATCTAATTTTGGTTCTGATTACTGATTCAATCTGACTTTAATCATTCTCCCATCTGTCCAACAGAGAGACCTGTGGGAAAGGCGCTTGGGTTCCGTCTCGGAGGATGACCAAGACCATGAGACCCTGTACCTGAAGGAGACCCACCTGGGGATTGAGCGCAAATGCTCCAGTATCACGGTCAGCTCCACTTCCAGCCTGGAGGCGGAGGTCGATTTCACCGTTCTTATGGACCTCCACACAGGCATGGAGGAGTTCTCCAGAGGCATGTCAGAGCTGGGTGATAGGACCCTGTCACCTGACAGGGGTCTTTGCATGGGCATTGACTTACTTCAGCAGCAGCAGGGTCCCTCTGAGCCACCTCCCCCTCTGGTGTTTGCTCCCATCCCCAGGGGAGCAAGCAGTAGCCCCCCAACCAAGCCAGTCTTGGGTGAAGAGGCCAAACTGGAGGTTAAACGCCATGAAGGACAGGTATTGTCCTTTAGTCCCTTGAAAGATGCTTATATGAATTTAAGTTGTTTACCAAAGTTATTATTGTTAGCAATGATTGGAAGTCCATCTCTGTTATCTGTTGTGGCGACTGGAGTTAGTCTGTGTGTGTCACCTGTTGATTTGAGTTTTTGATCTCACATCAGACTTTTTTATTTCGAACTTGAATTAATATTAGTGAGACAATATGGTGGCAAGGACCAGTGCTTTGAAATTATCTAGCTCATCAGTCCTTGTTTGACAGTTAAAAATGTGCCTTTCCTTCTCACAAGCCTGTTGTGCCGAAAAAACCAAAGAGGTCAGTGCCAGCATCATCATCGGTGGACAGGGACCAGACACATGGTCATGTGACCAACTTCACAGCCTTTAGGAGGGAGGCTAGTGATGTTACGGCCCCGTCAGCAGGTAGAAAGACCGACGTGAGGACAGAGACACAGCCAAACGGTTCAGAGGTCACCACTACCATTGTGGAGTTTACAGATCAGGTGAATGAGCATCTTTGAAAAATCGATGTTACATTTCTGAATAATGTGTCCTCTGGCCAACATGAGATCCAGCCCCTGTTCAATGTCATGCATGCTGGGGGAGCTGGAGACTGCAAATTGCCCATAGGTTGGAATCAATTTGGCGTGCATGTGTGTGTGTGAGAGGTGGGACCCTATGATGAACTGGTGACTTGCCTAACGTGTTCCCCTGTCTTCCATCCCAATGGTCTCAAATTTAGTAAAAACAAAATATCCATTCATGGCTCTTGTTCCGAACAAGGAAAATCCTGATGACATCTGTCTGTTTCAGGATCAGGGGATTGGCAGCATAGGAGAAGTTTCTTATTCCACAAGGCAAAGTGTCTCCCCTGTGAGTACATGAATACTGACCTTACAATCTGAATGTGTGCTCCTCTCACGACAAAATGTTCTCACACAGCACATTTGCAGGTCCCAAAATACATTGACTGCTAACATATTGATGAATGGGAACGTAATCAAGGACATTCACTGAGTTCTGCTTTTATAACCATTAATAGCCAGCCTCTCGGATCCTTACCTCGACTCTAACCATAGTTGAACAATACTTGACCTTTACCATATCCAATATAGAATCAACACATAGCGATCGTAGCCTTGTAGCTAAACTTGGCCATCTCGGATCTAATAGTACTAGACTGGATTATTAGAGCAGATGTCCAGAACAACATGGAAATAGACAGAATGCATATGACGTATTATGATTTGATGTATTGAAGTGGAGTCTTGCATGGCTAAGTGTGCTTTATATTTTCTTTACAAAGTGGTTAGTCACATCTGGCTCTGCAAGGTTACTTGACAAAATTGATAATGTTGGGGAGAGCAAATTCTGTATTGTCTGTGGGACTGGGTTTGCCTCTGACTGGAGTTTCTATCTTCTTCGTGACAGCATTCTAAACTAAAGAAATAGCTCTTATATTTCACTTGCAAACATAGTCTTACATTTAAATTCAACTGTTATTAGGTCTTAAAAATCTCACAAATGTAAATCTGCGAGTTTAACATACCATGGTTTTCTTTGCAGTGTATAGATAACATGCTGCAGTGCAGTGTACAGGGCATTTGCACTTGTGAGATGCTGTGTGGTGCATTTTCAAGTCTGTTATGTTTGTATAGATGCCAAATGCTGCAATCTGCTCTGTCAGGTACATGTGGGCAGCCTAGGAAGAGAGGCATCAGGTTCACCCATACTTGTCACTGAGAATGTTACCTCTGCAACCACTCATGTCACCAAGGTAGTGAGGCCTGATTAAAGCTATTTTATTTTTTCATTGTGATAAATTCATTTTTTTCAAAATGCATATTTAACACAAAACTGTTGAATTTACCTCTTGAAAGAAATGAAAAGCTGATTATCTGTTACAGACGGTGAAAGGAGGATACTCTGAGACCAGGATTGAGAAGAGGATCATAATCACTGGAGACGACGATGTTGACCAGGAGCAGGTGAGCTCAGATGGATGGTGTTGGATGATGCTCTGATGCCAACCAGGGCGGGGTGTGTGTGTGTGTGTTTGGCCGTCTGACTTGACGTGCAAGATCCTGTTCACTGGCATGCATGTGCATGAATCAAGGTCACATGTACATAGTTATTTCTGTTTTAATACTGCATGCAGCTATTTTAGCTCTACTACTGCAAGCAGCTATTCTAGTTCTGTTACTACAAGGAGCTATTTTAGCTCTACTATTACACACACTTATTGTAGTTTTATTACTGCATGTAGCTGTTCTTGTTCTACTCCACACATAATCTCAGTGCAATACATTTTTGACAACTAGAATATTACAGCAGCATCATATACATAATCTCAGCTATTACTTTTTTACCATCATAACCTTTCAAAGGAAAAAAAAATTTTTATACTGTTGGCTTTGAAACATCAGGTTAGCTCAGTTGTCAATTTATTTTGCCATGTTGATGTATGACGGTGTGATGCAATTCAATATCTCAGCTATTTAGCTGACATTTCCTTCAGATTTTAGATCTTTTTTAGGACTGGTCATTATACATAGCCCACTGTCACATGCACCTGCTAACTTTGGATCTCTGCTTAGCCACATCTCTGGAAGTGCTGACAAAATTTTCTCACAATCCTTACAGTGACTTTAGAAATTTATACTTGTTACAATTCTTTTTTCTTTTTCTTAGCCCCTGACTTGGGTTTATGAAATCCGCAGCCCTGCACAGTTGCACACTTTGGATGGCCTATGTGACAATTCTGATGCTAACAGCCACCACATGCTGGGTTATGTTTTTATTCAGTAACATTAACGAATCATATTTTAGCGTATCAAGCAAGTCTCACAGGAATGCACATGTTTGAGTTTTAAAAAAAAGTTTCATATTGATGTTTCATTTTTACTTTTTGCTATAGTACGTTTACAGATACAGTGAATTTATATTGGAAAGACATAAAAACAACTTATTTTGATCACATAAACCATACCAACAGAACAGTATCTCTTTACCCAAGAACATCATAATATCTTAATTCCAATTGTTCCAAGGCCAGTTGCAAGCATTGCTCATTAGGGTTAAACCAAGTGATCCTATGATTCTTGTGATGCAGAGATAGATACAAGCTGTCCTTGTTCCCCTTGTAGGCGCTGGCCATTGCGATACAGGAAGCAAAACAGCAGCATCCGGACATGCTGGTCACCAAGGCAGTTGTTGTCAGAGAAACAGAATCATCCACAGAAGATCTGCATGGAAGATCCGAGGTACGAGAGCCATGCTGACTTCAAACAGTAACAGCTGGTAGAGATTTAGCCTGGCTGTATCCTGTGAGTTGAGAGGTTGACCATCTTTTCTTTCTTTTCATCTGCAGTCATGATTTTCGCAGACAACAGTGCCCTCCTTAGGCCAACGTGTGTCAGTGCCCGGCCTGAGATTCCCACCCAACAACCATCAACAAATTACTGCCTGTGGTGCTCTAATAGAGACTGGCATACATACATACATGCACACAGTCACATGTGCATCTGCACGCACACACACACACACACACACACACACACTGTCCATCGTTGCGACAGGGCTCTTCCAAAAACACCATTTTACTCACAAACCTATATTGCATTTTATTTACATTCAGACATTACTTCAGTCATGTTATGGTTAACAACTAATTAACGCGATTAAGTCTCCATGCTGAAAGAGAATTGATGCTGCAAAAGAAAACATGTTGTGATCCTCAACAGGTTGACAATATGGCACTATAATTCCATACATCTGGAGCCTTTAAAGGGATAATCCAATTAAATAACCTCCAAACCTCATGGGGTCCCTAAATTTAAATAGCTTGCGTCAGTGTTTTTATCTCTCAAAGGGAGGCAAGGGGAAAAGTAGGTTTTTATTTTTTGGCTATGTTTTCTGTGCAGTTATTGCCATTTTCAGGCAGGATATTCTGTGTTGACAGTACAAAATTAGACATGGGAAGCTGGGAAAAAAAACAACCTTGGGACATAAAGTTGAATTTCAAAATGTACCCACATGCATATTGACTTGAAATGAGTTGTATAAGTTTCACTTCCAGGTCTAGACCACAGAATTGATCAGAATCTTCCTGGATTCCTTTTAAATAACCAAGGCATACAGTATTTTGTGTGCATATGCACATACATTCTTTGCAAAGATGAAGAAATGCATCAAGATTTAATGACCAATCCTGTTTAAATGTATGTAGTGAAAGCAGGGTTTTGCAAGGGCAGCGCAAGAACTTACCTTTGTTTTCATTGTCACATATACCTAGGGGTGAGCAATATAAACAAAATCAAACATTTTTTTGGACCAAATACCTGATATTGTGGGAATGACTATTGGTGCTTTCACTAAATATTTACAGTCAGATTTTTGATAATAATCAGTAATGCTTATAACTTAGTGGGTAAAATTTAATAAAAGAAGAGCTAGAATAGTCTGTTAAATTCTGAAAGTCACATGTCTTTACTGCAGCCTTTAAAACCAGGGGAAGACGATGTTTGTGTCATAGAATGATATCTAAACTCCCAGTCATTTGCTACTCTCATATTACAATATTGATATAATATCGATATTACCCAGCCCAAATACTACTACATTAATAAATGAGCTTTTTTCCATTCCGGTAACAGGACGGATGTAAGTGTTGAAGGCTACAAGGCCAGATTCTGGAAAAACTTGAGAAAGCACATTGCCAAGCCAGTTAAGGGGTCTATGGGGCTGCCTCCAGCAGCGTCCAGATCCTGAACGTAAAGTTTTCATTTCTGTAATGTGGTGTTGCAGATGAGTCCAGTGTAGTGGAAAACATATGGGATTAGTTTCCCTATCACAGTGGATTTTGTGAATTGCTGCTTGGATTTCTATAAATGGTATGTTTTCCCCAGGGACTGCTGGTGCACACAGCATGCATTTCATTGAATTGATGATGGCATGGTTTCTGAGTATGTTGCTGCTTCAGAAAAAAAGTCTCAAGTTATCTCCTGTTCCCAATCTTTAGATATGAGAAGATTAACTGTCTGCAAAACCACTTTGTACAAATATCTGGAGAGGCTCCTTCTCCCAAAAAAAGGATCAAATGTCTTTACTTATTCTCATTAGATTTATAAAACATCTGTGTCATATCATGACAGTGACATGCTCGTGACGGGACATTGCCAAAGGGCTAGTTGAGAGACACGTAAAGACACAGGACTATTGTTTTTGGGGCCCTCCAGCTCTAATACTGAAGCTAAGATTGGACACCTGTCTGGCTTGCACAGGTTCTTACTAAGTAACGAAAGAATGTCAGCCACCCCCCCCCATTAAATACAACACATAAGAGGCTTGTCAACTGACGCTCGTTCAAGTCACCGGATAGGCTGCTGGATCAGTAAGACTTGTATTTGAAGTAATGTTTGGATGATAATGACTTGCATATTAGATTTAACTGTGTAGCGTGAATGTTAATTTGCGAGAATGAAGGGTCATAAGTGAAGTCAGAACCTTCAGCACTACGAGGTGGATTTGCGTGTTGGGAATAATGATATAAAGATATCAAGACCACATTCATTATCAAACTCTAAACCTTGGCTCTGACCTGCAGATTCAAGATAAATTGGGTTTCTCTGCAAGAAAGTAAGATGTGAACAGCATATTAACCAAGGGAGACGGGATAAGCAAGCACACAACAAAATCTTTCTGTAAAGTCCATGGTCTCGACAGCAGTGCATTAGTTACAATCTGTTGTTTTGGCTAGGGCCCTTTTATCCGTTTTATCTCACTGACAATGAGAAAGTGTCAGTACTGTTCATCACATCCTTCCATGATGCCCTGATGACTAGAAAAGTTTGAATAAAAATAAGTCAGGCCCTTGAGGTGCGTACAACCATTCTTAGTTTGAGATTTACAACATGTATTTCATATTCTGCAGCACAGGAAGCCTTCCCATTGCTGATTTGGCTTTGTGAACAAGAGCTGTTACATGATGTCTCAAGTGATCTCTAAGAGCAGAATATCTAATTTTGTCAGATTTAGGTGTGTTTTGGTACATGGATGTTAGAGGGATTCTGTAGAGCTTGTGGTGTACTGGCGTAAGGTAACAGTCAAACTTTACATTTTCTTTTTTTAAATGAATTACTTCCAACAGTCAGAAAAAGCAATTGCATAAACATGACATTGTAAAATCACACGTCCATATAGCTGCAACTAAAAACAAATGTACATCCAGCCACAAAATTAATCAGCCAGTGAAGGCATAAAGACATTGAATTAAACCCTGGCCCTGTGTCAGGTTGATGTAAACAATGATCTGGCGTTCAGACATGAACAGTAACCCAACCCTCTGAGTACAGATGTGTAGTAGTGTAACTCCTGTTTGTCTATGTGAGAGCTGAGCTGTGTTCAGTATTTTGGTTGCAGGTTCTTCAACCTGATGGTTAATTCATGGCTGTGGGTTCAAACGGGGGAGTGGAAAACATGAACGCAGCCACGCCTACTTCCTTCCTACTATATTTGGTGCCATTTGGTGAATTGTTGAAGTGTGAAGCAGTTAGTAGCAATGGTGTATGGTCTTGATGTACACAAGGGGGCGCCAGATTCACAGGACAAGAGCCTCGCTGCAGATTCCAGTGTCAGTCATAACAGAACTCAAATTCCCATCATCATCCATCATTGAGGGACGAGAACACTGTCACCCTTGGATCAACATGTAAGGGCAAATCCCCTCCCTTTGCCCAGAAGGAGCTCATACTTGAAAGTCGGACAAGTAATCAGCCAGACTGTGATTAATTGCAGAAACTTGGCTGTGGCAGAGACACCAGGTGCCAATTCCTGATTGGATGACCTCTGGCAGACCCTTGAACCCAACGGATTTGCCCAACCCACTCCCATTTGTACAGAGAACCCTGCTTCAACTCTGTAGTTATGTACCATCTCTAGCCCTGCTCTGCTCCCCCATTGCTTGGTGCTGTGTCTTTGCTGTACAGTGTACTTGCCTTCCTTCTAAATGAATAAACAAGGTAGAAAACATAAGAGAACGTGGGGAATACTTCTGTAAGCAGCTCTGCATATCTTAACTGGTTCGTGTCTAATCTATCGCCATCAGGGCGGATCAAGGAGACCTTAGATAGGTTGCTAGTCCACCATCCACTCCCCACACACAGTCATTCAACCACCGTTCAGCCCTCTGGCCATTCTAGGGACTTAATTTCACTTGGTAAGGATGTCTTTAAACCACGGAATCTGGAAGAAACCCACAGAAATACAAGAACATGCAAACCCTCCTATGAGGCTCTATTTTGCTTTACCGAGCGCAGCTCAAGTTTCGAGCTTTTAGCGAATGTAGGCAAAAGCTCAAAAAGGGAAACATTTTAGGATTACAACGATTCAGAGCCATTTACCATGGTGAATCCACTGGACGGCGCGGTGGTTGGCATTAATGTAGCACAACAAGAAGGTCGTGGGTATGAATCCCCATCCTAGGCGAATAAATGATCCTATTGTATGATGCTTTTCTCGTCCATCGACCACCAATAGCCCTTTACAATAACAATAGTGTGGAGAACGGGGGGAGAGGGCAGCAACCGGGAACCGATACTGCGTCGTTCGCTGAGGCAAGTGGGCTAACCTGACGGCTAAAGGCGCTAGCCCGTTAGCTAAGGGCTAAAGAGCCTGTATAAACGTTACGATATTCACCGGCAATACCCGAACCCTAGACGTGTACTTTGAGCCACCACAGCTCCTCTGTCAAACATGCATGTTCGTACTGGTGTTCCAGTTTCCTCCCACTATCAGAGACATCTATGTTAGGGTTGATACTTCCCCCTGTGCCACTGGATTGAAGTTGGCCCCTGCAGCTGCCCACTGCTCCCATACAGAGTCCAACTCGTTAGCCAAAGGCTAGCTAGCTGCCAAGAACGTTACAATACAATGAAACAATAAAGTGGCTCAAAATAGATTAATAAGCTATCCGATTAACTGAGCACCCTCAGTACAATCAATAGTAGACTTCAGAATAAAAATACCCATTTCTGAGATGTTCCTCTATCTCGTGGGGATTTTGAAGTAAAGACTGCCAACCATGAGAACTACGGATATTTCAAAGCAAGTCAGGGGAAGGACAAGAGAAGCACAAACACTTTAAAACTGAGCCAAGTCAACACTATGGAATGGAAGAAGGACTATACTACTCAGACCAGGTCAGACTGTCCCTGCAAACTGCAGCTTGGCATTTCTGCTAGATGCCTCTGAGAGACCCACGACATCTTCCACTGAGCTGCAGAAATCAGTGGTTGAGATGGAAGAGAATGAACGTCGGTCAATCATTTCCAGAACACTGCACAGAAGTGGTGGAGGTGGTAAGAGAAAATTCATTGATTTTTATAAAATAAAAACACCTCCCAAAGCCTATCTAGCGTCTGAAATTGACCACCTGACTGATGGAGCAAGAAAGTGGCAAAAGACACCGTGGTCAAATGTGACCAAAATTGAACTTTTTTCGATCTTAATCAACCGAGTGTTATGTTTGAGGCAAACTCACCACAGCGAATCCCCGGATCAATAGGCTACCATGAAGTGACACATGGCATGGTGGACGTCTCAGTGCGGTGCCTGTTCTTTACTACTAAAGGTCCGTTTTACTAAAAGTCCGTTTTACGGGATTAATGCTAGAAGCCCGTCGAGAGACCCAGCAGAGGGATCAAACCCGCAACATAATACTCGTCAGCTCCCACAGCAAGGCGCTTTAGCACCGGAGGTACTGCATCTGATCTCGAACTGACTGGATGGGTGAATTAGCGTCACCCACTGGGCGTCCTCATAGTCTCAGTCAAACGCAGAGAACACATTTCGTTATATGTATGCACGATAGCGAATACAGCTTCTGAGCTTGACAGTGGTCCATGGTGCTGTAACACAACAGGTGAGGAAAAGCTCGAGTTTCAGAGAAAATACTGCACGTCTTTACATTCTAATAATTACTCTAATTACTCACTCCTGTCCCTCGTTAAGTCAAAATCACCGGTTGTTCTCACTTCCTATTTCCTCCCCTCGGTTTCGCTGCACCTCGGGTGGTATTGGTAATATCACCATGACATTTTTTGCCTAATCTTCCCTCACGTTTTTTAATCAATTGTTATTTTGATCTACATGTTGTGGGACGCTTCTCCATTTTCAACTTCGATTTTGCTTCACCATTGTGTACTTGTGCATTAACTTTTAAAGCTTTAAATTAAATCTCTGCTTGCTCTTGTATCCTGTATGTAATTGCACTTGGGCTTATTTCGCCAACATTAACATTTTAACACGGAGCACCTAATGTACATCAGTATTGCAGTGACCCTGTGGGATATGTGGGGACTTTTGTTGCTACACGGACTGTTTTGGGTATGGGACTGGACCTCACCAAATTCATCAGCGCCATCTTGGAATGCCCACAGAGGGTGGTGGACCTAAATCTCATTGTGACAAGTGTGAATTCAAGCTTTGAACATGCCTGGTTGCTGTGCATATGGTTGTACTAATCATAAGAAAAATACATAATTTTCTTAAAGCAAATATTTCACAAGCAATAACATTCCTCTGACTAAATGTTTTGCTTTACTTTAATAAAAATGATAAGACAATTTAAGAACCATAGCGCTAGAAACCTATTTACAGAAAATTAATCATATTTACAGTAAAATAAAGCAGATCTATCCCTAAATAGATTGTTTTAAACTATTTTTATATAGTTGGGGTTTTACTGTACAAAATGTTGATTAGTTTACTTTGTGTATACATTAACATAATTCTATCATATTTTTACAAGTTTCGTTGACAGAGGGCTCCTTGAAGATCAGCTATGCTGAAGGGCAACCCTACTAGCATATATGAAATAAGATGAAATGAAGCTTTAAAAAAGAAAGCTAGCAAAATCATATAAAAAGGCCCATAAGTGTGAAATAAATTCAAAAGAGAAAATAAGCACCTGTGAAAATTAAGGACATCTGAAAGCAGAATTCTGCAGTTAAATTGAAAAACGGTACATACCCTCCACAGATCCCAATGTCAATCTTCAACGTCATTGGGCTGCTGTGACTTAGGCCGAAGCCCAAAGGATATCCATTTACTCTTTATGTGGTATTTACATTCAGAAAATATCCTCACATTAAAAAAAAGTTAAAACCAATGTTTATCTGGTAAATTAACCTTAGTATTACATTTTCCTATACCATCAATTTCAACAAACCCATTTCTGTTTTCCTCAGCTCTGTTGGGGATTCTAAGATGGCTGCTAAGGTGACCGTGCTGACTTCATTCCATAACAGTGGTTACTCAATCCTGGCCTTTTTTAGATCAGTGGCTATTGCAGCCACCCACCACTACTATCAATACCACTAATTCTACAACTATTAATTTCAGCTGCTCCCTTAGGGATTGCCACAGCTTCTGTTTCCATCTCTTCCTGTCCTCTACGTCCTGTCAAACCAGCCACCTGTATGTCCTCCCTCACCACATCCATAAACCTCCTCTTTGGTCTTCCTCTTTTTTCTTACCTAACAGGTCTATATTCAGTATCCTTCTCCTACTATACCTAGCATATCTCCTCTGCACAAACGATCCAACCTGAACTGTCTCTCTAATATACTCACTCCTATTACTAATCCTGTTCTTTGTCACTCCCAATGAAAATCTCAGCATCTTCAACTCTCCCACCTCCAGCTCCACCTGCTGTCTTTTTTCAGTGCTACCATCTCAAAACCTTATACAACATAGCTGGTCTCACCCCCATCTTGCAAACCTTCCTTTTCACTCTTGATGCTGCCCTTCTGTCACAAATCCCCCATGACACTCTCCTCCACCTATTCGACCCCACCTGCACACTCTTCTTCCTCTCTCTTCCATTCTAGGTCACCTCTCTTCCCCATTACTCTGATCAGTTGTCCACAAGTATTTAAACTCATCCACTTTTGTCACATTACTACGCTCATCCTCACCATCCTCATCATTTGGGGCCTGTGGTGGCTCGGTGGTAGAATGCGTAGCTATAAGTCAGGTGTTGTGGGTTCATTCCCACTGAGGGACATCAACAAAGACCATCTGGCTTAATTAATATGGATTAAAACTCAGTAAATTTGACACGCACATTGTACAGCGCTTTAAGTGTCCGATAGAAAGGAACATCACCATATAAAAATGAGTCCATTTACGTAAAACTAATACTTTATAGTATTTTTTTGTTTTCAATGATGGAACTGTTGTTCAATAAAATGGTGATTCGCAATATTTGAAAAGCCCTCGGCGTGTAGCACATGGCTTGATGAGGAAATGGTTCACCACCATCTTCTCACATGCACATCTTTGATGCTTTGAAATACACGAAGAGCTTTCCTTTCTCTCAATAGCAAACAAAAAGCAAATGAGGAAAATGGCATGTTTATTAAAAGCAGGTTGATTCATTCATACATCCTAAGCGACATCAGTACACTGCCCATTCTCATGCCAAACAGCAGAGGACATTAAAATGCCACTGCCCACATTGTATTTAAGCAATGTTAGAAAAGTCAATAATCACTGCCACTTGTACTGTATTACAATGCTGACCATGAAACACAGGTAGGATGTTGATTCTGGGCACTAAAGACCCAAATGTATAACCTCTAAAAAGGAACAAAAATGGAAAAAAAAAAGTACAAAATGAAAATACACTGCTCATCGGAAACAACTCCAAAGCACACTGTTGGGGCAAACAGAGTAGGAAAGTAAGTGAAAAATTGCTCGAATGATAAAAATGGACAGTAATCATAAAGACTTAAGGCTCGTTTGGGACCTGAGGATTTCATACATACAGTGTACTATAATGTGGCTCACACCAGCCAGTGTGCGTCTCTCTGATGCACTTGTCATGGAAGGATGAGGGAAGAAGGTAAAAGACATCTATTAATCAACACAACTATGCTGTTCACAATGGAAGCAATTCTGGATGTGAGCCGTCTGCTGTTTCTTAGAACACGTCACAATGGGTGAGCGGAGAACCTGGTCAGCTCAAAACCTTTGGTTCCAGTCAGTTTCATTTTTTGACTTCTGTACGCAGTACTGCCACATAAAAGCAAAGATAAAAGTCCAGGCAAAAGGTAAAAAGGTCCCAAAGTATGCTTTGTCAGGATGCGGTGAGGCTTGTAAGGGCTCCCTGCTATAGGCAGAGGCAGGGATTAGCAACGGAGTTGGTTTTACTTCTACCGTATGACAGTGCAGAAATCATCCAAAAGACAGTCCATGAAGATTAAAGGAATGACTTCAAACTTTTTCTTCTTTTTCCTGTACATTTCTTAAATCCAGCTCAAATGTAAAATACCTTCTCCATCCGCCTTAATTCATCCCAGATAGTTACGGACACAGTTGCACCCAAGAAATGCCAATGCATCACATCCCTCTGACAGAATTCTCACAGGCCCCTGCGAGATGCATACACAGACCTCCTCGAGTATCCTATATCGCCTTGTGTTTAAAGTGAAAACCTTCTGGGTTTATCCACTGGCATGGCGGGGGCAGGGGAAAAGACGATTTCAGTTTAGACTGCAGTCAAGTCACGGCGTCCTTTCAGCTCCACAGAAGTGACCTCTGAAAGAAAACAGCCCCTTTCGATTTCTCCTTTACAAAGGTGAGGGGAAAGAAGAGGTCCTCAAAGAGTTCTTTGTTGAAAGAAGAGGAAAGAGATAACAGGGTGCATTGGGGAGGAGGTAGAGTAGAGGGCTGTCAACTACTCTTGTCTTTGTCCTACCGTTTCTCCTCTTTTTAAGTGGGTGTCACGTCAGGTTCCCAGATCGGTTTGTCATAGCAAAGTCCTGGCTGTGAGGCTGAGGGCTGCAAGGTTGACCAGCGATAACACAGCAAGCTCCGGGGCAGCTCCCATGGGTATGGAACCTGGAAAGCACAATGAGAGAGGCAATTATAAAAACCCATCAGGGATTTTTGCTTGTTTGTTCATTTTCTTTCTTTCTTTGGCTTCATGCTTGCTGTGTGGTTTGGGTCAGCTTAAAATAAAGCACAATGTCATGTAAAATGGGTTTGAGATCAACCCTGTGCATAAATGGGACAAGGTTTCACACAAATAACCACACTGGAATTTTTTTTTTCAGGAGGTACAGTGCCAAGTAAAACAGTAACTGATTACACAATCCTGTCAGTAGGTGGCACTCATGCACTGTCTCTTCATATATGAATAAAAAAGAATTTCAAAGAAACTGCAATTGTGTGGGGTCTACTCACAAAGGGTTACGGTAGCCAGCCCACTGCAAGCCTATTGCACTTGACATACCAGATTTCAAAATGAATAACTGAATGAATAAACCTCAAGTCTTGAAAGTAAAGTTCTGCGTATGTGTCAGTTCATCACCTAACAACTGTATGGCCTGTCCTTTTGCAATATTCTGGGTAAGAAAATCATCAAAAAAGTTGAACCAGTTCATCTGGATACCAAGTTTATTGAAGGTAATGCTTCATCACTCATACAGGTGACGTCTTCAGTCTATATATCCCCACCCTTATAAACCACACAACTGTATAGCAACCGAAACCAATGGCTTCATATGTGCACTGAGTATTGAGTGGCCTTTCAATGGTGATGTGTACTTTTCACAGAGGATCGGAGAATAGTTGCAATCATAGCATTGTACGATAGTGACATATGAACTGTTATGCACCCCCTCAGTTCAATGATGGGCATTCCCTCTTCATATACTAGATGGTCTCTTTGACTCCATATTCAAACCGGCATTCCTCCCTATCAAGCATGTGCACATCTTCATCCTTGAAAGAGTGGCCACTGGATTATAGATGGGTGTAGACTGCAAAGTCCTGGCCT
>OMLC01056364.1:0-13384 GCA_900302585.1 Regalecus glesne
GATATTGAAATATGTGGCTTTCTTGGTGAGAAAAATAAGAGCAGGAACCAGAAGGTTGCCTTTGTGTATTGATGAAGCAGTTGGAGTTCCTGAGCAATAGTTTCAGCACTGAAGGTTCAGAGTCTACTCATATGATGTGTAAACAGGCTCTGAACATGAGAGAACAGATGCATTGTTATTTAAACACTGTGGGAACAGGACGATTTAGGGCAGGGAGGAGATCAGCGGCCTTGGCAATCAGGTATCAAAGTAAGCTGTCTTGTCTAAAAGCTGGGAGAAAGGTGCCACTAGTAGTGGAAATCTTCTTTAAGGACAGAATGAGATTACAGGGATGAAACACGTGAGATGAGGTTATGTTATTGTGTCTTAAATGCCAGAGGGAGAGGCGCCACTAGCAGTGGACATCTTACTTCATGGATAGAGTGAGATCACTGGGGTAAAGTGTATGCAATATGGTTATGAGGGCCTATATGATAAGTTGATGTAACCTCTGCAAATACCAAAGTTAAACTTTTTTGCTTATAGGTACTACTGCTATAATACAGGGGACTTTTCCATTTTGAATGGATCACTGGGACTTTAGATTGCTTCATCATCACTGCAGTTATAAAATCAACATAGTTGTCAATTAATTTAATAAAATTAAAGATTTAAAAAATTTGAGCTTAGAGCTAAATTGATTAAAGTTACAATTCTCATAAAATACATGCAAATTTTTGTCGTTTGGGAATTTATGATTTTTGGCACATTTAAAGTGAAATTTTATTCGTGGTTTTCGGGGGCTAAGCTGGAAGAGCACACTCCTGCGAGTCGGATGTTGCAGGTTCGAATCCCATAGCGTAGCTTGGTAAATATGAGGCATTCAATGTAAAGTGCTTTGAGTGGTCACTAGACTAGAAAAGGGGTATAGAAGAACAAGTCTATTTACCATTTATGCACAGTTGTTAACAGATCAGTGATGTAGTCGATTCAAGCAATATAGTCCTCAGTGTGCTACATTGCCAGAGAAATCGATGATATGGTTCGGCATAAGTTAGGAGGTAGGGCGGTCTAGCAATTGAAAGACTGGTGGTTTGATCCCTGGTTCCTTCAGAAAACAAGTTGAAGTGACTTTGAGTGAGACACTTAACCCCTAACTGCTCATGTAATGTGATTGAATGGTGACTTGTCCAGGGTATTTCCCACTTTTTGCCCAATGAACCCTGGGATAGGCCCTAAGCATCCCTCTGTGACCCAATTTTGAATAAGCAGTTGATTAATGGATAGACGAGAACTTCCTATTGGCACATTTGAAATGAAATTTTGACAATGGTTTTCTGAAAGTGCAATCAGTGCTATATAAGAAGACGTCCATTTACCTTTACTGATAAGTAATGTAGTCAAAAGAAGCAATACAAGCCTCTCTGGGGATGACATTGACGGAGAGATCAGGGACATGGAGCAGCATAGCTCTGGGGGTAGGGCAGTAGTCTAGTAATTGGAAGATTGGTGGTTTTATCCCCGTTTCCTTCAGAAAGTGTGTCGAAGTGTTCTTGGGCAAGTCATTGAAATTGAAACCATATTTAATTATGTTTTTTATAAATTTTAAAGGTTTATCAATATGCACTTTCAGAGTATTATTGTTATTTTTCTCTACTACAGCATGTACACATAGCAGAAGTCATCACTCGTGAGGCTCTATTGGCATCCAAAAATGTTCTGCATTAGTTTTGTAGAATATTTCCACCATCAGAAAAACAGCTTAGCTGAAAGGGAGCGTGTGTTATTTAAACAGTGTTTTGATAGATTAGAGAATTGCCAAGCCTACTAAACGCCTGTTTTTTTCTGACTGTCAATAACCTCTTGATTTGTTACTTAATGGCCTGAAAAATCCTCAGTTTCAGGCCATCTCCAGAGATGCTGAAAGTATCAGGAAAAACTGCCGGTGTTTTGTATGTGCTATCCCTGTCGCAGATAGAGATAAGGCTTATCCATCCATCATGAACCGCTTATCCGAAGTCGGGAGGGATAAGGTTTATAGGGTTTTAAACGGCGAAGTTTCCCTTTGAGATAATGGCTAATCCACGAATTTCTAATTGATTAATAATTTTCACTCATTTTTTGTGGCTTGTATTGGGACGGATGTTGCAGAGTAAAAGTAATAGGGGCATATATTCTCCATCCATCCAACGTCATCCGGTAATCCGGAGCTTGGTCACAAAGATAGCAAATTCCAGCCAGGAAGCCCAAGCTTCTCTCTTTCCCATGGCGCATCAACCAGCTCTTACTGGGGGATCTTGAGGTGTTCCCAGGCCAGCTTGGAGATATAATCCCTCCACCAGGTCCTCAGTCTACCCCGTGGCCTCCTCCCATCTTAATGTACCTGGAACACCACATTAGAGAGGTGACCAGGTGGCATCCTTACTAGATAGATGCCTGAACTACCTCAACTGGCTCCTTTCTAGTTGAAAGACTAGTGGCTCTACCCCGAGTTTCTCATAGATGACTGATCTTCACATCCTATCTCTAAGGGAAACACCAGCCACTCTCCTGAGAAAACCCTTTACGACAACATGGTCAATATATTCGCTAAATTTAGAAGGAGACAGGTGGTGACACATTTTGGTTTCCAGTCTTTCATTTCGGAAATATACCTAGCATATGAAAAAAGTTTAATCGCTTCATATGGATTCGACATTTACGGAAATAATGTTTCATCACTCATACAGGCAACACCCTCAGTCTTAGCTGACTGACAGGCATCCCCCACACCTTTATAAGCAACACAGATAACGACCAAAACCACCAATGGTTTCATATGCAAATTCTCTATTTACTCGAGTTTCAATAGTAGTGTACGCTATTCACAGAGGATTGGCAGTAGTTGTAATCACAGCATTGAAGGATGTCAAAAGATAACCTCACGATCCCCACTCGTTCAGGGATGGTCGTTCCCTCTTCACACAGAAGGCCTCTTTGACTCCTCGTTCAAAACTGTGTTCCGTCTTATTAAGGATGTGAATGTCCTCATCCTCTAAAGGCAGGCCACTGATCTGTAGATGGGCCTATACTGCAGAGTCCTTGTCTGACACGCTAGGTCTTCTGTGTTGTAGCATCCTCCTGGCCAGCATCTATTCAGTTTGCCTGATATTTAAGTCACGGCAATCCTGTAACTTAACAATGTATTCCTCTGGAATTGCTGGGTGGTCTGATCCTTGAGGTGGACCGATTCCTGACATAGCATGTCTCGGGGTATAAAAGGAGCCAATGTGTGTATATAGAAAATACGTGTCTCAACTGTTCCAAAACTCCTGCTACACATGGAATCCCCACTGATTTACACTTGGACAGCTCTGCTGTTGGAACAGCGTTTGCACTGTTTGGGTGTCTTCCTGGCTTTGACATAACCACACTTATCCGGGTCCGTTCAATGTGGGCTTTTCCCCCTCCCCCACTCACTGTTTATTAGGGGAGATTGTTAACTTGGTGGTATAGCTTCCTGATGACTTCTCATTTGTGCTTGAATGGGTGATGGGAGTCAAACCTCAAGTACTGGTCAGTTTCTGTAGATTTAAGATAAACATCAAAAATTCAATTTCCCTTATCACCTAATGGAATTTCACAGTCTAAGAAGGCTAGCTTATAATTGTTCACGTCCTCCCTGGTGTCCCATGACACCACCTAGCCATTGGTTCAGATTTGTGGACTACGCCTGAGCTAAAATTAAATCTTGGGAAATGCAATATTTCACTGACCACATTAACAACCACATCAAGTTCACCAGGGAGGATGTGACCAATGAAAAGAGCCTTCTTAGACCATGAAATTGTAATTGATGATGGAGGACATTTGATTGTTGTTGACTGTAAACCTACACATACTTGATCAATTCTTCAAGTTTGACCCATATCATCTACTGGAGCATAAAATCCCATTCATCAGGATGCTGCACCACCAAGCTGACAAGATGCCTGAACAGTACACCAGCCAATCAAAAGAGGGGAGAAGGAAAAAGGTGCCTTAGCATGCGCCAGGGGTGATTCCACGTGTGGCAGGAGTTTTAGACAGTCGAGAGGTGCATTTTCTAAACATCTTGCCTCTATTGCTTTTAAACCCCAAAAGATACTACGCCAGAAATTGGTCCACCCTAAGGATAAGGTCCACCAGCACAGAGCAATATGGTGTCGAGAGGATTGCCATGACTTGTACTTTGGGGAAACCGAGCAGACGCTGACCAAGAAGATGGCACAACACAGAAGACCTAACATGTCAGGCAAGGACTCTGCTGTCTACACACATATATAGGCCAGTGGCCACTCTTTCAAGGATGTGCACATCCTTGGTTGAGAGGATCGCTGGTTTGAAAGGAGAGTCAAAGAGGCCATCTATGTGAAGAGGGAATGACGATCCCTGAATGGGAAGGATCAGGATTTTACAGTACTGTGGTTGCAACTATTCCCCGATCCTCTGAATACTACACATTACCATTGAAACACCAGTAAATAGCCATTTGGATGTGTAGCCATCATTGTTTTTGGTCATTATGCAACTATATTGTTTATATAGACTGGGATACCTGCAATCAGCTTAGAGTGAAGATGTCACCCGTATTAGTAATGAAATGTTTTTACTCAATAAACACGGAATCCAGGTGAACCGATTCAACTCTTGTGATTTCCTTTACCTGGATCATCGAGTGTGCATAAGGACTCCTTGGCTAATCTCCTATGCTAGATTTCCACTTTGTTTCAGTTTACAGTGTTCTCGATAGATTTAGGGATATCATTTGATGCTTAGTAATCTCTTAATTTCCCAAGTGATTGGTTGATCTTCCCCCTTTTCAACTGATGGTACAGTTTTCTAAAACCATCATTCTTGAAATTACCCCTCAGAATATGCTTTGGGATATGCTTGTAACCTCTGCATGTCACACTCTATGCTACTTTTTGGTGTTCCAATGACTGTTAGTCAGACAAATAATTTCAAACATCTATAATAAACAACACAATAGCCGTGGGAAAACTAGCAAACTACTACTCCAAGTATGGCAATATAGAGGGGTCAGGGTGTACAGCTTGAATTTCTGTACAGCACAAGTTTCCCTATAACGATTCTATGATGTTATGGTTTATGGCTTTGCCAGGCTAATTAGGAACATTTTGATAAGAGTTCACTTGTGATTCAACAGGTCAGAAGTCCCCGACTGGTAGAGCAGGTCATCTAGTCGTCAGAAAGTTGCTGATTTGATCCCCGGCTCCCCCTCCAGAAAGTATGTCGACATGTCATTGAGCAAGAAATTGAACCCCTAACTGCTCCCCAGGCACCTCAGCTGCCCACTGTTGCTTTTCAAGAGGAAAAGTTAAATGCAGAGGACAAACTTCATTGTGGGAATGCAATGACTAAATAAATTGGTTTTCCTTTCCTCCTTTGCTTAAGTCATGCAGCAGTGTGCTCCAAATGTGGAAACCTGAACCTTCGACTTTTAGGCCATTGGTTCAAACCCCTGCAGCTGTAAAATATTAATGTATATACGTTACGAAGTGTCTCTTTAGACAACCTTAATGAAGAAGCCAGTAGTCGAAAAAATATCTTCCATCATTGAAGTTTTTACTCCCGCTTGAGGTTGTTTTCCCTTTTGTCAGTAAGATGTTTGAGCTAACTGGGGAATAGAAACGCATTTGCCAAATTTGGAAAAAAAGAAGAAATGTGAATAGTTTCACCACAGCTGTGTTAGTCTTAACTGGTCCATCTCTCATGGGTGTCTAAGTATAGACATAATGCAGGACATGTCAAACTACATTTAGGGTTTATTTGCTAGCAGCCGATAGATTGGAGGTTTGATCCCCGGCTCCGCCGGGAAGGGCTGAAGTGTCTTTGAGCAAGACACTGAACCCCTAATTGCTTCGGACAACAGATGAAAATTAGCCTGGTGGCTAAATCTGGCGTATTTACCTTTTAAATGCTCATCAATATGCACTATCCCTATAAAATACATTATTATTATTATTATTAATGGTGACTCGTCAGTAAAACAGTTCAACAGGCTCACATCATTCTCAAACTGCTGTTGGGCAAGGCATTGAACCCCTGTAAAAGCTTCTCTATGAGTGCTCCACCGTAGATGCAATGCACTCTAAACTGCACTGAGAATCTCAACTTCTTGCTTCTGTGTGCAATGACAGTTTCACTATGTTTAAATTGTTGGAGAAAACTGGCACTTGTTGCACTAAGAACTCTCTTGAGCTGTCTCAGATTTAAAGGAGACTTAGTTCCACAATCTCCTCGAAGGCCTTGGACTTTGAGGTCATACAGTGGTTTGGTTTTGCTTTTTTTGTTTTTCATCTCAAGAGAAGGGCAGAAGGTTGGGAATTAGCTCTCCTCAAAGTGGTCATGAAGTGATCATGTTTATTGACCCGAGACTCCTTTCACAATGAATGGAAACTGGAACATCTTAATTGGAACTATGTCTTTGGTGTGCGTGTTTAATGCCTGTATCTATATGGAGTGTTCATGGATGAAGAAACATCCGTTTGAAACTGGTTCAGTTGTTAAAACCCTATGGCCACTCTGCCTCCCTCTTGTTTCAAGTGGCTGAGTATTGGTCTTGTGATCATTGTGTTTCTGGTAGATAATGAAATATCTTGGCCTTAAAGGAATTTTCCTGAAAAGCTATTGATATATTGGGGTCTGGACTAGTCCATTTGGAATAGCCTCTGTATATGCTTAATTTGCTTTAGCTCAAAACCTCCTGCATTGACAGTCCGTTTCCAGACAGCTTATGCCTTTGCTCCAAAAACAAAGTACTGTTCCAAATGACACATTGTTATGGCACAAATATCTACAGGGCTTCACTCTTCTCAATTTTGAATTATTTCAATTGATGTCAATTACATCAATTGAAGGCCATGATGTCTCAGCGGTACTTTGGGAACTGATGAGCCAGACGTCACAGGTTCGATCCCACCACGGGGCATCAAAAAAAAGATACCCAGCACTAATCTCCCACACTCCACCTACCTACATCTGTGTCCACCTCCACAATGCGGGGACTAATCATGACATGTAGAAGGGGATCTCTCATTTGATGTCTTTTACGTATGTCAAGCCATGAACTTCACAAGATTCTTAAGTATACTCGAGCTGTATGGTCCAAATCCCTCATTTTGACGTCAAATTGTTCATTTGTCCTCCAGAAGGCAATTCTTCTCCTTAGTAGGTGCATATATAGCATGCACAAGATGTGCAGAATTACACAGGATATATAGTAACACTTAATCACAGGGGTCATAAAGAAAAGACAAAAATGTTACTTGACTCTACCCCACAGACTGGATTTCTTGTCATTCAAGAAGAGTTCACTGATTTAAAATTTGTGTGGCTGTAGGTGCAAAGCTCTTGCTAAAATGGACCTTGCTGCACATAAGTAGTCTATACCTGCATCCAGAAGAAAGGTGGGGGTGAAGTGCTGGTCGAATGTGTGGTCCGAGTCATGTGTGACTCTTACTGCTAGTTAGGTCAAAGATGAGGTGACACAATTGGACAAGTTGAGGGTGGGAATACCAATGACTTTGCTGGCTAAATGAGCATGTGGAGAACACTGGTTCCCAACTCGTTAGTCTTTGAGTCATCAGTGGAAGTAGTATTTGACAACAAAAGGTTTTACCAATGCCCTCCACTAGCCATTAATGTTCCTCAAGATAATGTTAACAGACTTACCTTACTACTATGTGTCCCTGCCACTTTAAAAATAGATCATATCCACCCAAAAGTTCCACAACTACCATCAACTTGAAATAATCATGAAAGGCTCGAGGACTGAGAGCAAACCAAGGGCCTTCTTACTGTGAGGCCTGTAAAAGCCACATGGCCCACACTTTGATGGCACAGTGGCACAGCAGATAGAGCTGATGATCCCATCGTGGGGCATCAGGGAGGGCATCCGGCCTTAGTCCCTCATGCTCTCCAAAAGAGGAAAAGACAAACAAACTATTCCCTCACAGCAAGAAGGTCCTGGGTTTGAATCCCATCCCGGGTCCTTTGTAAGTTTGCATGTTCTCCCCATGTCTGTGTGGGTTTCCTCCAGTGCCTTTGATTTCCTCCCACCATCAAAAAAAAAGACATGCATGTTAACGTTAATACTCCTCTCTGTGTCCCTGACCGAGGCAATAGGAAAAAGAAGTAAGGTCAGTCCCCAGGTGCTGCAGCTGCTCACTGCTCATATACAATAGGCTGGGTGAAATGTGTAGAGCAAATTTTCTTGTATGTATGAATGATCACAAATAAATAAAGCTTCAAGTGCCACCCTGTGCAACAACGGCTGAAGGTTTTTTTTGTTGTCCAACTCAGTAGCGCCTCTACATTTTAGAGGAAGGACTAAGTATTACAGTTGTCTTAAGGGGTTGGTCTGTGTTTCTACCGTTTCCCCAGATCATTTGACCTATATTCTGTCTGGGGATTTGAGATGGCAAACTCCTATTTATTGCTCCCTCTCCATTCTTTGGTCAGAGTGGCTGTCCCCCTTAGCCCACTGCAGCAAGTCATATCTAGCACTAATTGTCAGTGTGATAGAAGAATTCTGAACCCAGATTTGGTTGTCATGGGAAGTCCACTTTACAGCGAACAAAGGTCAACTTTGTCTTAGTCAAAGGTCTTTTAGCATTGAAATGACACATGAGACAACATGATGGTAATGAACAGAGACACTATGACTTCATGTGCACATGCATATGTATATAGATATATATTGGACAATGCAGGGCTGTAGCATCAAGACAGAGTTATATTTCATGAGAAGGGCAACCTTTCCATGCCATCAGAGATCACTAGAGGTGGCTTTTGCTTCAAGAGGTCCATTGAATGTTAGGTCTGAATTCAAGAATCTAATTAGCTTCAGTATGTATGTTCTCGAGAACTTAATGTGTTAATTCACTGAAATTCAATGACCTTTGGATCAAATACCCAGTACAATACATAGAAATTGGAAAAATAGCCAGAGAAGGTATACATAGTTCTAGTTTTTAGCCACATTCCGAAAGTCCCACCCTGGACTGTAAGTACCCAGTGTGTTTTTGAGAGGAATTTAGAATGCTGGGAGGATTTCTTTTACGAACAAACGATTGTCTCCAATGAGGACACCTTGGTGCTTGTTATGGAACCCCCTCCCCTTGCTGCAAGGAGTAGAACTGGCGCCATTTTAGTTGCAGCATGGTTCCTGCTCCTAAAATGGAAGGTTGTCAGCACAGCCTTAACCCTTTAGAATCCCTGAAAGTTCACTGAACCAGGCAAGCAAGTGAGCAGGCTGTGCATCTTTTGGTTCCCTGTGCGGTGGTTTTCTAGCTTTTCCATACACATGGTTTGCAACTGGAGCCGCACATGCAGTGTCTGGAGCCCCGGTCGAGGTGTTTACTGACACATCTGTCGGTGCAGGCTGTGCACCCTGGGCAGCCATTGCACAAGGCAGACCAGCAGCGGCAGCAGAAGGCAGGCAACCGCGGTGCAGTCCTCCACCGGAAGGAGTCGTGATACGGATCCGTCAGAAGCGGCTCATGACGCCAGCCATCCTATGTGGAGGGGCGGGTTCTTCCAGCGTCCTCGAATATCGTTATTGGTCGCAAAGGTACCATTGTGTAATACACGTCAAGAATCGGAGACATTGTCTTAAAATGCGCAAAACGGATTATACAATTTCAGGTTATCAAAATTAATACTTTCGGCGTGCTGACGAGAAGCCCACAATCGGTGCTGTTTGTATTGACGGCGAGCCGTGAGACTAAGGGGACGCTTGGAACGCCAGTCTTCTGGTAAGTGGTCAATTTAAGACGAATCTTTCTGCCGAGAAGCCATTATTTTGTCGGTGTGCGCTAGCCATCAGCTAGCCGCACAGCTAACAAGCCCTTTCAAACGATACCAAGCTAACTGTGAGCTAACTCAATTCATATTATCGAACGAGTGGACAACGCCTGTACCGTATTCATGTCCCAGGCCAATAAAGCCATAAATAATGATATCTTCATTAAGTGGACGAGCATCGTGTGCTGTAGAGATCACGGCAACTTTATCATCCTGCCTCTGTTCTCCTATTATCAGGCAGTGAGATGTCTCTAGGTAGCATACCGTTAGCGGTACAATATATGCACAATTCTGCAGCCGGCTAACATGGTGATGGTTTTTTAAACATCGGGATCATAAATTCGAATGAGATAAGCCACGGTTCCGAGTTAATCGCCAGGACAACATGAGAGTTTTTAACTGGACTCTTATGACTTCATGTAGACACCACACTTGAGGTGCTTGCCACTCCACTAAAGTTACTTTAAAGTGGTCACAAGTGGTAGCAGGACCTATTTTCTTACGTTTCTTTCTAATCCAACGACCAGTCAAAGGTCGTGCATCATACGCCTCCTAATCAAACATTTATTTAACACTTTGGTTAAAAATACATGTGCATAAGAAGCATGCAGTGAAATAGATAAAAATGAAAGGCTTAATCATTATTCTTGCATTAAGAGGTAAGAGAAGTTGAACCGTGTTTGCTCTTGAAGGATATATCACAATATATGAAGTTGTCAGGAAACCACTTTCCTAGTATTTAGAGTGAACTGAGTGCTATGACAATGTGGATGACGATGGTATAGCCATGCATGGGGAAAACAAGTGTGGATTTTCACTTTGGTGTCCAGTTAGGTTTTGAAACGTTCTTTAATTTTCAAATACTTTTGTATTTCATTTGAAAGATGACTTTTCTTTTTCCCCCCTTTTTTATTAGCATACATCCTGTTACCTGTAGTATGTTAAAAGAAAAGTTTAAGGCTGCCAATCAGTTAGTCTGTAATGGTTACCATGGTCATGGTTTCACAAACTGACATGACCAAGTATGTAAATATACCTCTAAGGCTGCACTAAAAATGCACACATTTTGCAGATTTTAATATCACCTGTGTATATATCTGAAGATTGTTGTGTTGACGATCTATATGAAGTACCTGCAAGAGTCATGAAACTGGAGTCAAATTCCATGTATGTGAAACGTGCATGGCCAATAAACTGATTCTAATTGGTAATTATTCTAGCCAGTTTGCACTCGTGTCTTCATGTTTTGTCCGATTCAGAATTAAGTTTTGATAGCCAGTGGTTCATCTTGTACCTTGGTACAGAAATGGAACCATTTCTGATGGTGGGCTGTGTATGATATTGATGTATTGTTCCAACGCCAATATTTATGCACAACATTATGATGCAAGATTAGACGCCATTAGCTAAATAGTTTGGCAGTGTGGATGTTTTGGTGACCTGCCAGTATCCACTAACTGACTCAAAAGTAAAACCTGCTAAACTACAACCTAAGTTTGGATCTCTAGAAGAACCAATAATAATAATAAAATGATTATAGGTATCCTTGCAAATCAGCTACACCCATCTTAAATATTAATCACATTGACCTTTTAATGAAGTTGAATCTGTGGTGAGTAGTAGAGGTCGAATAGAATTGTTTGTTTGCTATATGACTACGGCCGATTGACTTTGTTCTCTGCATTTAATGTATATTCGTAGAGCAGTGGGCACAGCTGCCATGCGGCATTTAGGAAGCAGTTAAGGGCATCAGTGTTTTGCTCAAGGTGACTTTGACATGCTATCTGCAGGGGCCAGGGATCGAACCACCATCTCCGATTACTAGACAACCCCCGTACCCCCTGAGCTGCTCTGTCCAGTTGAGTTAGAGGTGTTTGCCTAGTTGAGTAAATCAACTTGGTATTAATTGGGTTTTTCAATGAATGACTCAATCGCACTGCAAAAAATATCAATGCTATCTCAATAATATACATCACCTCATCCTACTCAAGAAGTGGTTTTACCACACTGCTCCCTTGACAGTGCTTCACTCGCCTCAGGCAATTAAGTAATCATCACCGAATGCTAAGTAAGAGTTAAAACTTTGTCTCTGATGATATCTGTGCTAGCATTGTTGTTTGTTTCTCTCTTGCACCAACTAGCTTGGGTCAATCTGAAAAGCTTCACGCTTAAAGTGGGCCTACATTTGAAAAATTCTTCTCAATGCGAGGGAAAACACAATGATTCTCATTTATTTTTAGCGTGAGAATTTAATTGTGTGAGGCTGTGGTAGCTCAGGCGGTAGAATGTGTGCTTTGGGAATTAACGAGCTAGAGGTTGAGGTTTCAAACCCACTGTGGTGCATCAGGAAGGGCATCTGGGCTTTATCCTCATGTCTGCCTAAAAAAATGTAATGGTGAGCTGTCTAGGGTGTTTCTCTGCCTTCCACCCATTGAGCACTGGGATAGGTTCCAGCAGATCTGTGACCAGACTTTGGAATGATTAGGTCAGTTGAGTAATCCTCACAGTGTCTATTTTATCAAATGATTTTGGGTCTCTCCCTCATCCCAACACTGTTGTATCGTTTGAAGTTGGATCGCAATAGTTTCTATCCGATGCAGGCAAAATACTCCAAAAATACTTTGTATGTGTAATCAATGTAGTACTTTGTAAAATGTATTGGTTCAAGATATCTAGGCAGAAGTAGAAATTCCAAAAGTTGTCTCTATCCCATTTTTTGGATTTGTTAGATTAACCAGTTTTAGAATAACTGTCTTTTCATACTGAGTGATTAGAAATCACTGTTTTGACATCAAGCACTTCAGAAGTGTTCCAGCCAAACGAGTGTTTTCAGATCCTCTGCATTGGAATGGCATTACAACAGAAAAACATTTAAAAGTGATATTGGTGTTTTGTACGTTGTTACTCATTTCCTACAGATCACATATACTTTACTTACAACTGTTTTCCAAAGTATACCCCAGTTTTGTTTTTGTCTTTTTTCAAATGCGTTTTTATCTGAACTTGCACAGAGCCTTCATGCTCCACTCATTTCAGTGTGGCATGAGGATCAACTTGCAGAGACTTGAAACTTGCTTGAGGTAGTACATTCATTCCAGTCTATATTTAGCTGGCTTCATTTTTTTGTCGCTTAGCTTATCACTGTGGGATAGTACAGTTGAAAGCCCCAGAAAACGTTCTAAGTCAATCTTCCCTTTCAACTGATAGGGCCAAGCTACCTGAAGGAACTCCCAAGTCCCTTGCTCGATCCCCTTGCAGTTTGCCTTCTGAGCAAACCGGTTGGCAGAGAATGCAGCCAGCATAGGATTGTGCTGTGTCTTCCAATGCCTCGTCTCCCTAGGGACACATGCAAGGATCCTGTTTCAGGATTTGAGCTCACCATTCCACATCGTCATCCTAGAGATCCGGCACTCAAAACTCATTCAGTTCACTGTACCAGCCCCCATCCTCCAGCAGAATATAAACTTCTGACAGATAGGAGAAATAGTTGAGGCTGGGGGAAATCACATCCAGCACCCAGACAATCAGCACTGCCCCCCCCCCCCCCCCGGACACA